>CAAKHB010006171.1:104956-127557 GCA_901007665.1 Aeoliscus strigatus | reverse complement strand
GTGTAACACTCAGACATCAGTCAAAGACCACAGAGTCACACCTTTATAATAAATATTAGAAAGTTTAGATATTTAGATGCATGCTGTTAGCGAGCTACAGCCCTCAGATGTCAGCACAAATCACAAGTGTCTGTTTCAAGGCGTCAGGGAATGCACTTTACATTGCAAAGCTCCAACATGGATATGGAAAAATACAAAAAAAAAAACCCAACCTGTATCCACACACAGATCCTTCAAAACATAACATGTTCTTCCCTGGGCCAGCAGAAATGTGAGGTAAAATTTTTATGAGATCCGGATTAGTTGTTTTTCAGGTTTCAAACAGAATGACAAGCACACACAAAGACAAATCAAAACAAAAACAGAACCTCCTTGGTGGAGGTAATTAAAGTGGGGGATCTTATTCATGAAAATATACGAGCCCAGTATTTTCCATACCCATTTTGAAACATTTGGAGCTCAGAATTTTTTGGTTTTAAAGGTTTCTATCCCCCCCCACACACACACACACACTTCTGCTCTGGTTTGACTCAGAAGGCACTCGCAGCCTGCAGCAGCCTCAGCAAACCTTGAACTGAAAATCAATACTCCTTTGAGGTGTTTGTTGCTACATAAACAAGAGCACAATGGTTCCATCGACAGCATTGTTACGGAAATATGAAGGCTCTCAAAATTCAGGTAAACATGAAAATTCCAATCGACTGACACTGTTCAATTTAATATTTCCTAATGGACGAATTCTCAGTGGTGCATCTGGCGTGTATACATATCAGCTTAAAATGCATGGCGGCCTGTTGCAGATGTCTCACTCTCTGTAAGTGCCTTTGGGGATGAGTACGATTGTTTTTGGATGGCTGGAATGAGTAATGAGTGTTGTCTCACTTTGCTACACACCATAACACTTTCTCTTAAGCCTGGAAATCTGCAGCTGTTGTCGTTTAAGGCCGTTATACTCTGTTATATGGTGACAAACTAACTCTTGCTCTTCCACCTAGTGCTGATTTTTAACCTTGTAGCATGTCTTCTGTATGATTCATAGGGACCGGATCTATATTGCTCCGTCAGGCGTCCAGAAAGAGAGAATCCAGGTGAGCGTGTTCCGCTTCGTCTGCGTAGTCGTGAAAATGACTGAGCAGTTGTATGGAAAGTTGTACGGCCTCCTGTGTTTGTGTGACTCAGCCAGAAGACATGTTTGTGTGTGATGTGGAGGAGAGAGACATCTGCTGTCCACCTGCCTGGAAGAAGTTAAAGAAAAGCCAGTGCACACCTCTGTTCATGAACGCCTACATTATGAGAGGTGAGGTGCAATGAAACCATCGATAACACTCACCAGTGATAAAATACTACTGATTTGTTTTTTTTTTTTTTTTTAATGGTGATATTCAGATTGCCACGGACTGTGGCAATCTGAATCATTCAACCAGTGGAAAAACACATATCAATTGGAAAGCTTATTCTGCAAACCAAAGTCACAAACAACCTTCCTTCATGAAGAACCTCCTTTTCTCTTTAATTACAGAAACTTAAAAAGGTTCGGAGGGTTGTCAGCAGAGCGATACGCTCATGTCTAATATTTGAATTGTACCCGAATAGTACAGTGATCATTTGTGTCGAAAGGTGCATTTCCTGTTCTCTTGTCAAAATGAAAATAGGATTAAAAACAGAGAAGGCAGCACCAGTCAAGTCAGTAATTTGAAATCTGCCTTTCTTTTGCAAAAATACAGGGGCACAGGCAGTTATACACACCCACTCCAAGGCTGCTGTCATGGCAACACTGCTGTATCCAGGCAAAGAGTTCCGAATAACACACCAGGAGATGATCAAGGGGATTCGTAAGGGCACCTCAGGCACGAACTATCAGTACGTAATCAAGCAGTGACAACCGATCCAACTCTTTCCAGTCAAGACAAAGCGTTCTCGTTTGGCGCGCAGGTTTGACGACACTCTGGTTGTGCCTATTGTTGAGAACACACCCG
Source organism: Aeoliscus strigatus (assembly GCA_901007665.1). NCBI lineage: Eukaryota > Metazoa > Chordata > Actinopteri > Syngnathiformes > Centriscidae > Aeoliscus > Aeoliscus strigatus. The sequence continues at coordinate 125,581 of CAAKHB010006171.1, read as the reverse complement.
AAGAGAGGGACTTGAAAGAACGTATGGCCCGGGCCATGGAGGAATACCCGGATTCATGTGCTGTCCTCGTCCGCCGACACGGGGTCTACGTCTGGGGCGAGTCGTGGGAAAAAGCCAAGACCATGTGAGCGTTCACCTCTCAGTCTTCTTTATTTGACACGTTTCACACAAAGACAATGAACGATCTTTCTTGCCGCGTAGGTGCGAATGCTATGACTACCTGTTTGACATCGCCTGCCAGATGAAGCAGTGCGGGCTGGACCCTTCAGAACCCCCAGTGGAGGAGAAAGGAATCGTGTGACGTATATGGTGTTTTTTTTTTTTTTTTTTTTTTCTCCATTTGTTGCAGAAAGGTCAGTGGAGTTCAAATCAGGGGGGCACATTGTAATCATTTCCCTTTTTATTCCAGACTGCGTCCGATTTGATGGAAGTTGATGGTAATGGCAGCGTTAGGAAAGACTGAATGCCTGTGATGTGGAAGCCCCACAAGGTAATGGCGTAAACCACTGTGGGGCAACCCATTAGGGAGCAAATCAGCATCTAGGTTCAAATGTGGCGTTCAGTGTGAGAGTCGCACTGAATAGTCGCATGTTTCTTCCCCCCCATATAAGATAAAGTCCTACTTTTTTTAAAACCATTTTTGTTTTGTGCTTATGCAAGGATAGACCATCGGGAATGATGGCCTGATGGTAAGATAAATAAATGTAACACTCAAATATGTTTTTTCTTCATGTTGATGAACATTGCACGCACAAAAACATCCTCAACACCTTTTAGTGAAAATTACAGCCCAGAACCATTTTGCTATTAACCAGAAATTAACAATAGTTGAGGTGATGTTTTTCCTGCTACTTAAAAAGCACATTATTCAGCACATTATTAAGCAATTGCTGGCGTTGGCACTGGGGATTATAGGTGTTCGTGGCACCAATTTACATGAGAAGCAGTACTCAGGTCTCAGTATTATTGTATAAATGAAGAAATAAAATACGACAGTACCAAAATAAAAGCCTAAGTATTAAAAGTGAATAAACATATCACACACACACCCCTCACCAAAAGAGAGAAAAAAAAACAACATAATACAACTGGGTAGTGTGTCTTGTTGTCATGTTGGGTGTTTTTCTCACAGTCCAGGTTCAAACTGTTCCTGCTTTTTCCCTTGATCTCGTTAAAAGCTGAGCTAAAACGCTTCTGTGATGTTCCCTTATTGTTTGTGAGTTCCATCTTTGTGTCGAGTCATTTGTTCAGAGGCTGGCCGACACGGTGCGCTAATGTACCTGCTGCATGTATCATGGGAGAGTAAAACTGGAACATTTAAAAAAGCTGACAGGACAGTGAAAACGCTCAGGGGAGAACAGAACGCAACTTTTAATTTCTGAGCAAGTTAAAAAAAAAAACAACAACACCACATTCTTGACTTAGCTTCAGCGTGTTCATCTCTCCAACCTGCCAGTCCCATCATTTAAACATAGATGTGGCAAAGTGCAAGTTCATGCTGGTTGTCCCTTAAAACACACCAATAATTAATTTAGAGACCAGTTGCAACCTCTTTAGTGTCTGACTTTGTGCCCAGATTATGTATCATTTATCTAATTTGAATGGACTGGATGTAACCCAAATGCACCTGTGAGATGCACTTGAAATAGTTTCAATCGGGCCCTAAATGTGTTGTGAAAATTATGAAAATTCAAGTGGTTTTCTTAATGAGCTCCCGCTGCTGCCACATTCTCACTGCTTCCATTGCTGTATTTGCTCAAGTGGATTTAAAAAAAAAAAAAAAAAAAAGAAGTGCTGAACTCCCACTGCAAAGATCCCACTTGTTTTGTTAATAAGGACTCCCGGTACACTATCTTCTAGATTTAGATATTCTAACAGAACAGATTCCTGGATCCAGATGGTTCCAGAACACGACCAACATTTCATCATCTGGTCCTGATCTATTATCAGCATTTACTGAAAATGTAAGAAAAATCTGTTATGTTTTTGCCAGTGTTTGTCTGTCATAGGTAGTAATAGACAAAAATAAATATGTATTATAAGACAAAATTCACACAGGCTCTGCTTATACCCACAGTGAACATACCTGTTATTCCCTCCTTTGAACACAGGAGCTCTGATATACCTTTCTGTTTAAACTCGAAGTTCCTCTGTAAATATGTAGCTTGTGCTGCTCCTCAGCTCTTCTCCATCACCTCCACAGCCTCTGTTTTTGAACACATTATCATTTGCTGCTCACAAGCACTGCAAGGAGATGTTATTTCTAGTGCCTCCTCAATCAAGGGATGTTTAACAGTTCAAGTGCTATAGTGGCGCCGCTCAACCCATAAATTATTCTTCCAGTTGTCTTGACGTGTTCAGCAGCGATGTCTCAGGAGAAAGGGAGATGCTCATTGTTGGGCCATTTTCGTCTCAGATATTGATTTAAGTGTAAATGCGTTTATGATTTTTAGCTCCAGCAAAAGCTTTGTGACACTCCTTGTGGTGATATCAGTTCATATGATTTGACAATCAGACACAAGTAGTTTATGTGCAGCAGCCGCTCAGTACTGTCAGACAGTGGATCAAATCAACAGTATATCTCAGGTCGCTGTGGGTACCGAGACCACAGACATGTTAGAAATGTAGGCACTGCATGATGGAGAGGAACGCGGGTTTTAACATCATTGAGATATTTTTAACTGATAAACGGTTCGGCATTGATCTGTCGAAGATTGCTCAGGGCTGATGTAGAGTGCTTAAATCTATTTACAGCGAATCAGTACATCGGCGATTGTGTCCTGCTCCGTCTCTATTCTTTTGCTTGTCTGTGACAAAAACCTACAGGAACGGTATTGACTGCACAGACTCCATTATCGTCGTCATAGTTTCATATCCTCATTTAAAAAAAAAAAAAAAGAAAGACTTGACAAAAAGTGGTGGGTACATGTAACCACCATCCCCCTGAAATTGACGCCTGTGATGCGCAGTATTTTTCCTCTCTTTGGCCTTTTGCAGCACGGTTTTCTGTGATGAATCCTTCCAGACAAAGACCATGCTGTCCAAACACATGGTGACCTTTTTCAGGTGATTAACACAAGGCATTGGAGGCTGAAGAATAGATTTTCTTTTTTCAGCCTCGTCTTAACAAGCAGCAGAGCGAGCAGTAACCACCATGTGGCTGTGAACGGTGTCACTCAATCCAACTCTTGCGTCAAGCCTGCATCAATCACCAATCAGTCAATTCAGAATCAATACAAAGGGTGCAGATTGTAATTGATCATTATGTCCAGTGCCTCAGAAACACACAGGGTTGCTTTTTCTTCTTTTGTTTGACATTGATTTGACACATGGTTATTTTTGGTCCAGCAGTCACTGGACAGGTTTGCCGCCAAGTGTGAAGCGGCTGGGATGAGGATCAGCACCTCTAAGTCGGAGGCAGTGGTTCTCAGCAGGAAACCGTTGGATTGTCTACTCTGAGTTGGGAATGAGTCCTTACCCCAAGTGAAGGTGTTCAAGTACCTCAGGGTCTTGTTCACAAGTGAGGGTAACACGGAGCGTGAGATTGGCTGGAGAATCAGAGCAGCAGGGGGAATAGCACCACTGTGACGAATAGAGGGCTGAGCCAAAAGGCAAAGCTCTCGATCTTCAGGTCAATCTTACTCTCACCTATGGTCATGAGAACTGGATCATGACCGCAACGAATGAAATTGGGTCTACAAGTGACCGCTGCTCCTTTACGTTGAGAGGAGCCAGTTGAGTTCTAACCAGATGCCACCGGAGCCACAAGGTGTGACATTATATCGCCACCCTGGCCTGAGAATGTCTCGAATCCCCCATTCAGACCTGGCTGGTGTCGCCGGGGAAAGGGAACTCTGGGGCTCCCTGTTGGAACTGCTGCCCCTCGGGAGCGGGTGAAGATGGAGAGATGTTTTTGGCATTTCAAATACGTATAGTCCTTCTAATGTATCTAACAGAAGGGTGGGCTTTTTTCCACTGATTTAGACACGTCAGGTGGCAAAAACCCCTCAGGAATAGCATGTGTGTCTCAGTTTCCAAGCATAGACATTCCATTTTCTTTGTTTTGGATCCATGAACAACAAAAAAATAATACTGAACACATAAGAGTTACTCATGGATTGTTGGCAGTTATGTTAATGGAATGACTCGATTTGTTGTGGTTGAAGATACACGGTAAATTCAGTAATCATCTGGTGCCAACGCATCAAGCACCAAATTACTGGCTGCAGTGATGAATCGAGTGTGTGAGGGGAGAAGCTGTGGGACCACTTATGTGGTAGGTATGACAACAAAACTAAATGAGCCTTTAAGGTGTAGCCTCTGGTTCAGTTTAGCTCAGACTAATTATCAGATTTCGTTTTCGAGCCACATAGTCTATTTGTTAGCTAAACAAACTTAGCATATTAATCAAATTAAGCTGCTCTAGCTGATGCAGTTGTAGCCTTGCAAACAAATAGGTTGTGTCCAGCTACAGTCTGAGGAGAATGGAGTAGTGTACTTACTTTTGCATATGTCCTGTGTATGCAGTAATGGTTTGATGTCTGCCAAACTCCAATGTGAATCAGCCTCTTAATGCTTATCAGACCAGCAGCAGCACTTTGCTCTGGGCCCCGTCTTCCTTTAATCCTCTCACCCAGACCTCACTTTGTTTTCTCGCCTGCTCTGACTTTGCAGATAGAAATGTAAAGAAAATCTATTTATTTGCCTGGAAAACCTCTGTTTGCACACCAGAATACAATTATTCTTCTGTACATGCTTGCACTGCAGCTGCAAAAGCGCCTAGTGTGTCGTCTTTTTATAAACCGCAAGAGCATCGCATGTCACTCCTCCAAAAGTACGTTCCAAGCATTCTGTTTTTTTTGAAGTCGTAGTTTCATGAGCCCAAGGGTTTGACGGTGCGTTCCATAGCCACAGTGTTTGTTCCTACTGTGTGGATATTGTGTTTCTGGTTTTACAATCTTCACAACTCAGGTCGTTCTTAACACGGAAAATGTGCTTTCCCCATCAACGCCTTCCAGTAATAGTATGTCCATGCCTTGTGGCTGTGGCGGTACAACATCCTTTATGTAACGTCAGCTGGTAACATTTACATCAGTGTCCTCGGCAAGAAGCTTGAAAATGAAACTATAGAAAATGCTCTGATGATCAATGAGGAATAAGTCGGTATTAATATTTTATCAGCTGACTGTGTCCATGCCATAGTTTTAAATTTTAAGTGCAAGTCTAGTTTTTCGGATCCGGAAATGGATGGAATATAGACCAAAGATCCTCAATAAAAACACAGGCTTCATGACTTTTATATGTCAGTATTTTCCATTTAGAAACTAGTCAGATAAGTACTAGATATATGTGCGATATAAGGACCTAGTAGAAATATTTATACTTGAGCAACTGATGAGTCAAAGTCATGAATTAGAGTGATGGCACAGACTCTTAACAGGCAATGAATTTAATTTTGGATCTAAATCTGCACTACCCATTTCTAAATATTGGTGCTAATAACATCCCAATAAGAGACTCCCAAAGCAAATCAGTGTTAATCTCATAAAATGTTGATGTTCACTAAGAGCTTCAATTAAATTAGTAAGTGTTAAGCCTGCCAGGACAATATACTGCATACATCCGCATTCTTCACTTCACTTATAGCCGAAGTTCTGATGTTGAATTGTCCTTGAAAGCCTTGCAACATGGTAAAAGCTTATGTCTGAGCTTACAAACATTAAATGGAACATGGTTATAAATTCAAGGGATGCTTCCTCTCACATTCTTCATATTTATTGCAAGTGTGGTCAGATGCCAGCCACCAATGTGCTAACATGTCTTCGGGTAGTTTTTCTGACATTTTACATGGTTCAAGTGAGACGCATCTTCAATTATTGAATGCCTCTAAATGCAGTCTGTGTTCATTACGCTAGTTTGAAGCACACGTGTTGCCAACACATCTACAGCCAGAAGTAAAGCAAGATTTAACTATCAACCAAGATCTGTTATGGATAAAAAGTAGGGTTAGACAAGATAAGTCCAGTGTAACTACTAGAAATAACATCATTTTACAGTACGTAACCATTGGAAATATCATTGTACTCACTCATTTTCAATACTTTATAGATGTATTTAAATACACATGACTTGATTCGAAGTATAATGTACATTATATCATTTCCCACTTAATTCTGGAGCCACCACCATGAACAGAATATTACAACATTTCACCTGATTATTGTATTATTTTTAACATTTCTTGCCAAAACTGGACATCGTATTGTATCCATATGCGTATGATACCACAAAGCAACCAGAATGTGGATAGCTGAACTTTGATGTATTCATCAGCATACTCAATAAACACTCGCAGCATCGCAAAGGATAAGGAGACTTATGCATTATTCAGATGCTTCTTGCTGAGCCCGTCTTGCTTTCCAAGTCAAAGAAGCTGCTAAAACCATTTTATTTTTCTGGACCCTTGTATACATAACCAGAGAACTAAAGAAGACACTGTGCAGAGGTTTACTGTAGGCCTATTTCGTATTGATTGGAAAAAAGAAAAATGGTTTCAATCTCCATGACCATATCATGTAAGAGTTACAGTGTCACAGAATTAATTTACACAAATATATACACATGGTGTTTGAACAGAAACCATCTTTTGGCCCCTGTGTCAGCTGGTTGTTCATTAGTTAAACAAATTGAGAGAAGGCAGTACTGAAAACATTAGTCTAGCTAACGTCCAAAATGCTTCCATGAGGGAAAGAATGGTTATTTTGTGTGGGGAAGAACTATATTGTCACTTTTCCTGACACCTTAAGCAAACTCAACAATAATTTGATAATTTTATTTTATTTATCCGCTTACAGACAATAAAAATAATTAAATGGACACAACAGCAAGTAATGATTTGAATTGTGAGAGGTCTGTGCGGTCACGGAGGTGTTCCAGAATTATTTGATTTTACAAATATCAGGATACGTACATCGATCTGTCATCATCGATACATACATGCATTTATTGGTTAACAATCCGATTACAGTGACGCAACATGAAAACATCTATCTATTTCGTCATCTTAATGATACACCTTTGTCTTGGAATTGACAGAGCACATCTGTGTCGACATTTCTGTGTAAGCCTGCTGCCGCCGCCGCGCCCACCCGGGCATGTCATGGGTCATAGCTAGCAGCGTGGAAAAAGCCAAAGAGGAAATCCACTGTCCTGTTTGGAATAAGTAGGAAATATGGAAATATTTCTGATTCAAGAGCAAAGACTGCTCTTCAGACAGAACAGGTGCTGTATGAAAACAATACGAGTGCGAGCTGAAATACTCCGGAAACAAAACAACGTTGGCTGTGAACGTCAAGAAGAAACACGACGTTGACCCGCATGCTAATGCGGAACAACACAGGTGTTGCTGCTTTTATGGATAAAAAGTTCCTTCAGTTTCGTTTTATCAACTGTGAATGCTTTAAAGCTCAATATCTCTTATGTTTGCTTCTTTTATGATTGGAAGGTCATCAAGGGATCGAAGTTAACTGATCAAAAAAGTGCACTTGTGAAAGAATGTGAGCAGTATGAGACTTGAACAGAATTTTCAATTCAATTCAATTTTTAGAATACTTTAAAAAATGCTGGTTGTTTATGAGTTGATGTAAATGTCAAGGTCATGTCGTAATGTGTAATTTAATTTCATTTTTTCATGACAGACATTGAGATCGGCCAAAAATGGTATCGTCTTCCCAAAATATCAATGTAATATTGTATCATGTTGAAGCTGGTGATTTAGACCCCTAGACATTTGCTGTAATGACATTTTGCCTCAGGAAAAAAAAAAAAAAAAACATTGACACGTTTTCCATCTAAACATACCTGTGCAGTGTTGTGGGGTTGGATCCCACTTCAGCTCACATTAGGAAAAGAAGATGTGATCTGCAAAGGCAGGCGAAGGCGTAGCGTGCAGACAGTCAGCTCTTCACAATAAAAAGTTGAACACACACAGGAAGCAAAAACTCCAAAAGCCACCGACCAGTTGGGGATTTGAACCACTTGAGCCCCCTCATGTATTGACTGCAGAATGTACAGTGAATCTACTTGGCTACTTTCTGGCTTCATAAACTGCCATTTCAAATTGAAGTATTAGATTTATTAAAGTACATTGTGTGTGCCCCGGGAATCCTCTTCTTGACTCATTTAGCTTCCCCCTCATCACTTCCCCCAATTGAAACTCAAGGTTCTGTCATGCAAAATACATTTTGCCAAATCAAATTTGAATGGATTGGAGGGATGACAACCATTCCCAGTGAATGGATTTGCAAGGGACTTAGTTCCCTCTTGGCCTGCATCCCTGCCACAAGAAGCCACAACACAGAGTTCCTATGCAGCCGCTGCTGCGTATCTCTGCTATCGGAGCTGAACCATTACATATTCCCACTATGTATTTCATACATAATATGATTGGATACATCCCAAGCAGATCTGGCAGGCCTGTTTCTAATCGAGTTACTTCCACATCTGTATTAAAAGCCAAGTACATGCGGGATCAAGCATTGTCTTGCGTATTTTCCTTTTTTTCGTATAGGGGGGGAATTTACGCCCTCAGCTGTTTTTCTGCTTGAAAATGTCATACAAATAATAAAAAGGGGTATATCTCTGGAACCATCAGGTCTATTTGAATGATAATAATATAGCTAAGGTGAGCGAAATTGTATGTATAGGTTGACGAAGCGATTTCTGTTTCTGCTGTTCTTCGGGTTCTTTCTGGCTCAAGCTTTGATGTACATGTCTGGAATCTGTGGACTGTCTGCTTTTGTTTCAGGGGTTGTTTGTGTGTTTTGCATAAAGTTCCACAGCAGTAGAGGAAGAAATGTGGCGAGTGGGTGGACTGGGTGCATCACACGGACTATGATGTTTGATAATTCATCTACTTTGTGTTTGTGAAATGACTTCTGTATTCTCCTGGCCCAGGTTCTGCTGTTTCATTTGATGTTTAACCTTACTATAGTCTTTTGATTAGCGCACGACAAGTATGAAAGTCCCCCGATTGGAGGACGCTCAGGTTTATCGGGTTAACTTGAGCTGTAACGGTAAAATACGTGCAGAATGTTGCTTTATGTGCAATGATAAACAAATAATATGAAGCTTTTGCCAAATGTCGATGGAAAGCAGAGTCCCTCGGTAGGCAGAGCTCGTAGGGAACCAGCACTGACCAGTTGGCCACAGCGAGACGTTGAGGTTTTAGCGAGTCGACAGCCTCACAATTGTTCTATTGCAGAACATGACAGCAATATGTTAGCAAAGCTTAGCTGTCTCATTTCAGTTTTCAGAGCATGTAGCTGCCTGACAACACACAACTTTTTTTTTTTTTTTTTTTACTTCGTCGCCCAAACGGCATCCTCTGGGTTCTTGTTAAAAAGTAACTTAACACCAGGCTGGAAAATCAATGTTTTTTCTGCCCTTCTGGTTCATAGAGTCAAGTCTCTATCACCTCTCACCTCGCAGCATCACTGTGGATTTCTGGCTATCAATTATGGTTGAAGTAATACATTTTGCTATGATTTTCTTAAGTACTCATCCTCATTTCTGATCACAATATATACATTTATAACGACTGAAATTCAAAATAAGAACACATCGACTCTCCATAATCTGATTTCTTCAAACATGATTTCTTAAATGTAGGTGCTTAACTCTTTATCTCGTTAGGTTCAGACTGTCCAGTGGAGTGATCAGCTCCTGGCAAAGAGTTTAGTGTTTAGATGTGTTCATGAGCTTTATGTCAACTTAGTAGTAGTGGTGTTGATGTTGTGCTTGAAAAAATGGCTGTTTTGTCATTTGAACATCAAGACTGACAAATATTTGTTGGTTTAGCTTCCCAAGTGTGATAATTTAATGACTTCACTGGAACGGGAGTATTAGAGCAGTTAAGTAATATTCAAATGTCTTCATTGGGCTCTGGGTGATTGGCATGTTGTAGACTTAATCAAAAATGCTAAATATTGCACTGCATTAATCAGTAATGAAAGAAGTTGTCAGCGGTCCTCAGTGACATGACCTTCTGATATGAAAGGCTAATAAAGACGGAAAATGACATTTGTTGTAAAAACCCATCCAGAGTTCAGATGGGAGACAGACTTTGGGGGACTTGAGGAATTATAAGTATATTCTTTCACGTTCAAAAAGCTGATCTAGGTCACAAATAATTAACCCAAACTTATTTATCTTTACAATGATTATGACACAAAGCCATTCTGAAAGTGTATGTGTATGTAGTATGTTTCTAAAAAAAAATGTGTTGTATCATAATTATCTGAACACTCTGAACCGGTGTGAGACAGTCAGGAAAATACTAAATACACAACCACAATAGAACGAGTGGTGCAAAAAAAAAAGGCCAGAGAGAGACATTTCTCCACAATAAGTCAAAAAAGAGGGAAATATGTCTCATATATTTTAGATTTCACAGATTAATTCCCAATGTCCCTCCACTGATATGGAGATTAAACTGTCACATTGTCACAATCTTTGGCGCGTTTGTCACCGGCGTGTGAAGATGCATTTTTTATGTACACGATTATAAATACATGCCTTGCTTACCCGACGCAGAGACCTGCATCATCAAAATCCCATCGCACTCTGATAATGGCTGATATTTGCAGTTTCAGGAGGAGATTTGAGATTCTCTCTCTTTTTACTTTCTATTTGTAGCTTGTGAAACCGTAAACGCACCCCGGGACTGCAGAGAAACTGCACTTGCTAGAACAATTGAAGAGTTCACTTGTATATAAAGCAGAAGAAGCACTGGTAGAGCTCAGACCTCCACCAAGCACCTCATGTCCACCCGATGTTATCATCCTCCAGTCATTTTATCTCCTCTAATAAATTCATTGATCATCAAACATGACTTTGACACTCATAGTCAAATAGTTATTAAAGAGTATTATTAGTCATTATTTGTGACACAAATCATAACCTCTGAGCTCTATTTTTACTGTTTGTTCTTCATTTTTTTCAATTGTAAAATAAAAAAAAAAAACCTCTGTCCTTGGGTGGGCTCCAACCCCTGACCTTTGTGTTAACAGACAGACCCACTAACCACTGGCCCACAGAGACAGTCCACTGCTGCTATTGTGGAGTTCTAGACCCAGATGCTGAAAATGTCCCTATCTGACAATGAGGAAGAATCCTTCAACAGATTCCTGGATCCAGATGGTTCCAGAACACCACCAACATCTAATCATCTGGTCCTGGTGACAATAGCAGCAGGTACTCAACATTTCATTAAAATCCGTTCAGAACTTTTGAGTTAAAACCGATACTTCATTACCTCTTTGGCGGAGGTAATGAAGTAATAATTGTACTTGATTATCCATATTTCTGGTCCATTTAAGAATGACTTAAACACACTTCACCACTTTTACAGTTGGACGGGAATCTTTCATTTGATTCAATTTGGGCAATTTGTACTCCAAGTAAAATGTCCGCTTTGTTGTACTTTGGATTGTGTTGTGTTTGCCCTACTTTTCCTCCTGACTAACTTGGTATGCTGAAGCACCCACTCACAGAGTCTGGCAGAGACACATGACGACTTTACATATCTGTAAGCCTGTCTGCCAGTTCCGCTCTCAGGGGCCTCGGTCAAACGCAGAGGGACGGGGCCCTCGTCATCCAGGCTCACAGCAGGAGCGTGTGCCTGCAGGAAGCAGATCACACTCCGCACACGTGTTGTTAACTCATGAATTAACGAGTGCACGGCAGCAGTCATTATTAGAGCTTGTTTGTGTCAAGTTCTATACACCAACCCCCAGCCCAAGTGATGGCTTGAGACCAGTTGTTCCACAATCATATCGTGGGAACGTAAATGTGTTTCACAAAAGTCTTTGTGTAGTCAGACCACATTAAGATCCAACTTGACAAGTGATTGCTGAATCATGAAGCACACGTCCCTGCGTCTTTTGCTGCAGTCAGACGGGGTGCTGGGAATAAAAATAGATATCGATGCACTTCGCTGCTGAAAACAGACCTTGGAGAATCATCCTGTTGGTGGGCATTTGTGCTTTGGCTTCCGTTTTAATATGCATGTGCCGACGATTCATTTTTAAAAAATGAATTTATCCTCACAGCATCGGAAAACCAGCAGGCGCTGGATTCATACGCCCGGAGGATTTCAGATCACTGTCTGATTTCCCACAAAAAGTGAATGATAAGGACAGAAACATGAGCTCACAAAGCCCAAAGGTCTAGAATAAAACAAGCCCCTGCTAAGCGCTACCAACGCCTGAGAAGCCCATGTAATAATTTAGACATGCCACGAGAAGACAGGTCTTACTGAGTTCTTAGGAAACCATGACGGCACCTCATCCGTCATCTGTCATCCTCTGTTCGGCCTATCTCCTGAGCCCAGCTGGAGTGCATTCTCCGTCTCTCCTTGCCCTCGTAGACAGATCCACCCTGAAATATGATGGATGAGGGAGGTGTGCGCCCAGGCCTCACTCTTTCAGGCCGTGACTCCATTTACAACATTACCAGTGAGCGCTGTCTGCCCCGCCAGTGCGAGCGGTGTCCTTATCCTGACCAGGGTTATGAAGCGCCGACAGATGTAGGGCACACTTGACTTCATTTCCTCTTGTGTTCCGTGTCTTAACGCCGTCTTTAAATGCAAGTGGATGTGACAAGAAGGCATGGATGTTCTTTCTGAAGGGGAGATTAAGTGGAAGGGTGAGATCTAGATCATAGTTGTTAATTAGTAAGTAAGTAACTTTATTTATATCGCACATTTCATCACCAAAGTGCTTCGTAAAAGCAACACTAAATAAAAACAGACTTCAATAAATGATTTTTTCAAAGACACAGTTTAGGATAAATTAACCTTTTTGAATAGCTGGATGTAATACAGTTCACTGGGACATATATTTTGTACCTTTAAGTCCTTTTTGTATTTTATCTTGTTGAACTAGTTTATTTTAACGCAAAAAAAAAAAAAAAAAAAGTCTATGCAGCAGTCAGCCGCTATGATTTTACTCCCGTGATTAATTACCCATGAGTCTGTCATGTTAGCACTTTTCAGACCAAGTCACAGTCAGATTTCTTTACAGGAGATAAAAAAAAGAGTTCAGTACAAAGCCCCCTCCAAAAAAAACGTTTTCCAAGATAGAACATTTGTCAAAACCTGCTGTATATTTAATACATTTTCTTTTCAGCTGATATGCCAGATGATGTCTGGAGTATGAACTCACAATATACCTATTACCAAGAGGCAGAGTGCTCATGTTTTATAAAACATGTAACTGACTGTATAATTGAAGTGGAGACAGTTAACATTAAAAATTATACTGTTTAGCCCTTTTAAAGGATCAAAATGGTCAAATATGCAAATGGTGGACATGCTCTATATTGATGTGACCAGCATGAGCAGCACTTAATGGATTTGTTCAGGCACGTGTTTCAGTCAGTTCCTGTATTTGTTGCTTGTCACCCGTAGACTATAATTGGTGGTAGAAAGTGGAATTGCAGTGTGCGATATGTCGCCAATGTCCATAGCTTAAAATCATTTCTGTGATTTTGCGCGGCAGAACATCGTGAGCCTTTTCTGTTTAAAGCTGTGAACCTTTATACTTTGTCTGTCTGTGGAGCTCTGTGCCTAATCTCTCCGCCGTGTTTAGCTCCGGTTCCCAGTGTTTTCCTTCATTTATCTCAAGCACTAACTGAACTGAAAGTAACTGAAAGTGTGCGAGCAGTAACTCCAAAAACCTCGGCATCATTTTCATTTAGCTCACTTACTTCAGTCAAATATTGAATTTTGGACAGTGTTATTTGCTTGGCAGACAAGGAAGTGCCGCTCCACCGTTTTCAATGAATGTCAGCACCACCTACTGGCCTGGAATATAAACTACAGCCTGTCCAGTCATTTCCAATGGATCCATTTGGATTCGGTGCCAAAGAAGACTGTAGGAGGAAAAAGAAATGTTTTAGTACGTGTGGACATGGCCTAAGTCACCACCCACTTGGATGAGAGGCCATTTGTACACCTTGCTCCAAAGCGAAGACTAGGATAGTTTCAAACAAATGCCCATTCTGTTATCTCAGATGTGTAGTTTTGTTCAATCGTCTGTCTATTCTTAAATTATGTTTTATCCCTTATGTTATACTTAACAGCCTTATTCATACTTTTATCCTGATTTGTACTTTGTGTCAAATCATGTACGACGTATGCAAGGCCTCCTCTTAGACAATATGACAATAACTATTATAAGAAGAATTATAATAATAACAACAATACTACTTCTAATAATCTCAGCTTTATAGTATTTATGTTTCACTTTCTAAAGTTAAAGTGCTTTACAAACAACAAATAGATAGAACAACTCGCTACTTGAGGTTTGCTTGCTACTCAGAGGGGACAGTGAGTTCACAACAGCAAGAGGTTATTTATCTTTAAAGTGTAGTCTCCACTTGGTGAAGTCTTATATGAGGCTGCTGTTTTCTTGTAAGCACTGTCTGCAATAACCCTCCTGACCAGAAAATCAGCACTTGGCCAAAACAGGCTGGATAAGTGCATCGTTGTATGGGGGAAAAAAAAAAAAACAAATAAAGTGAATAAAATAAGAAGTGTGGCATCTCATCCTGACAAACAGATGCTGTCTCTCTGAACAGCTCTGTTGCGTTGTGAACTCTCTGGCAGGCAACTCTGAAGAAAACAACAGCAAAAAACAAGGTTTTGTAGACGCTTCATGCATCTGTGTTCAGGCCAGAATTATCTTAGGACTTTATCATCTCTGCCTCTTCACTGGTGGTGTTGTGTTTTTTTTTGTTGTTGTTTTTTTTTTTAACCCTGTCCTGTCCGACCATTTGCCATGTTTGCTGGATGCCCTCGAATGTCAGACAGTATTGCTGTGTGGAGCTCACTGCACCTAGCTGATGGCAGAAGCTCCTACATTTCTTAAACTTTTATTGAATTTTAAGCGTACAGAGTGAATGTATGTGAGTGGAGTGGGACTTCTGGGCCGGACCGGACTGGGAACCTATGGGAAAGAGACAGGAAAAAAAAAAAAGGCGGGGAGGCAAAGGGGTGGGAGAGACACAGACAGACACAAATAGACAAATGGACAGACAACAGAAAGACGAAGGAAACAAAAAGAAAACAACAACAGCAAATCAACAACCTGTGAGAACAACAACTACAGCAGGTCTGAGGGTTAAGAATACCTGTGAAAATGGGAGAGAGGACACGCCGACAGACAACCACAGCAACAGCCACAGAACCAGCAATTATAAGCAATGTAATAAGCATTATAAGCAATGTTAACTTATCTGTGAGGAATAGTAATTCCAGCACCAGACATATGAGAGCAGTCCAATGCAGATTGTTCTAGTACCATTGACCATGAAGCATCAAGGTTTACAGTACAGTTTGAGCAGAACCGTATTAAATAAAAACTTAATTTGTGTAGCGCTTTCCACAGACATTTGTCACAAAGCGGTAGATGTTTACAGTGTGCTACCGACATTACCACGAGGCAAGGTTTACAGGACCGTTTAAGAAGAACCGTTTTAAGTTGTGTTGTGTTTCTAATCTCATGAATCTGTCAAGTACTGAACTGAACAGATAAACAGTTCCAACTATGATATGATTCTGTCAGTCTTTGCATAAACAAACTGAATCAGCTGGCTCACCTTCAAGACTCTATTTAAGGGTACAATGTTGACGCTGAAGGACGTTAAGGCCAGTGCAAGTTGAACTTTGTGTCAAAATGGCTGCTGCGCAACAGAGTGGAAACATGGTCACATGTGCATCATTTTGACCCCCTTACCTGGAGAAATGGGGTCTATTGCAAAAATAAATGAAGTGAAACACACAGTCTAAACCCTGTATTTGTTCTCACTGAGTTAATGCTGCCAGTTTTATGCTTGAAACTAATTTGCTCTGACATGAATGACAATAGGAATCAATGGGATTTTAGTGATCCCAGTGTTGGTATTGATTCTTCCTCTGCAGTCCTTCACTGATTGCTGATTTATTATTTTTTAATTTATAAAAAAAAAAATCAAGAATTTGTAGAATTTTTTTTTTTTTAATTGACGTAAATTAATAGAAGGTTTGCTCTGCTCAGGCTGTCTGCCGCATCGATTTTGTCTCTGCCATCGCAAAGCACTTTCCCTTAGGTTTTCAACCTCAAAGAAAAAAAAAATAAATGCAAGGGTTTGGAATGTTAAATTCACCGTATTGCTGTTAATTGAGCCCATATTGCATAAAAACGACCAACATCCATACGTGAAATTTGTGAGCTTTTCACAGATAATATGATTGCAGTTGTCATGTGAAATGAAGCCCCACCACGGACAACGCTGCTCCTCCCTACTGTGTGACATCTATAAAAGGATGCACAGAGGCAGATGATTCGCATGACTCCTGCAAAATGGAACCGGCTCTTGATTCCAATCCCAAATGTCAGGTGGGGAACTGACATCACCGTGACACTTGACAAATTCGCCATGTGTCATTATGCAAAGAACCGTAGCATTTTCCCGCGTAGCACGAGAATACCACAAAAATGGAGGGATGGGGGGGTGGCAAAGCCATTCCTACCTTCAGTCCATCACCACACTTTCTAATATATCTCAGCATGTGTGATCTGACCATTTAGAACTGAAGTCCAACCGTTTGAAAGCAGTGTCATTATTATGGTGACTCAGACAGACTGGTATTTTCTTGTCATCAATTTCTAACAGTTTTATGGGATGAAACATTTTGTTTCTTTTCTCACTCATTTGCACTTGGCTTCTTTTAAAAATATATATTTATTTATTTGCTTTTAAAAAAAAATATATTGTTATTTTTCTGCTCAAATCGATGGGCTGCACTCTGTTGAAGCTGGGAGAGATGGGAAGGTGGTGCGTGGGCGTTTTATGATCCATCCTCATCCTCTCTCCATCCTGTAAAGTGCTTAACGGCAATCAATCTTAACTCCCCTCCTTAGGAGATAACGTCAACCATGAGGTTGGTATTGATTCGCGAAGAGGCCTCCAGGTGGTCTTTAGTCATTCCGCAAAACCTCACCTGCCCGCTGACAAGAAAAATACCGAATTGTAGCGAATCGAGCGTCAGTGATGAATGGAACTGGGCGCATTGATAGTAACATAACATATGCAAGGCGAAGAGCATATGTGATCACCCAGGAGATATAACCTCTGTTAATTAAATTATCTGGTGGGTGAATGAAGGCGTTAGATTAGCTGGTTACATCATGAATCGTGAGGCCTGTGCGATTGTCACTCAGATTTATGCCCCAGTCACCGTTTCTAGGTGAGCACACGCTTCCTCTATCATCCCAATGGCCCTTTTGTATGGCCGCTCAGCCAGGATTATGGCACAAAAGGCTGTAATGTCTGACGCTGTATATCGATTAATGCAACCATACAAAACACCATATCTGTCATTCAGTAGCCGTTTTAAAGGATTTCAGAGGAGACAAATTGTCTCGTTAGGGTGGAAATTTTATCACCAGGACGAATAAACAGTGCTCACCAGTACTCCTTCACTCCTCTGAATATTGATTTTGTACACAAATGTGTCTGACATTTGAAATGATTTTGCTGGAAGATAAGATTCAGAATTCGGTGTATTAGTACTCGGGGATCAATGTTGCAGACGACGGGCTCGGGGTTGTACGAAGCAATCATATAAATGGAAGGTCACTGCTTCAGTCCATTCTTATTAAGGAAGACATTGACTTACGCTGCACAATCTCTCTCCATCAGGACCCGTTTTCTCCTTACGCATCGGTGCTCCAATTAAAAAACTCTACAAACAAACAGCTCTACAACAGGAGGAACTCCTTTTATTCCCTATTTTCAGAACAAAGTAGCTTGCCTACTTTCTTTTTCATTGCCAATAACATCCACTCTTTTGAACATTTCCCTGTGCAGACGTGTTTTATGGTCCGGGTATGGGATTGCACCCCACAGATCAAATATATGTCATGCACGCACTCCGGCTTGGTTTTTAGTCGTTTCTCACTGCTGCATAGGTGGAACACGCAGCGAAGCGTCATAACTCAGTGGGTTCTGCTTTTCTATAATGTGACATGCGCCAGCGTTTATGACAAAATAACAGGACACACTAAATTTCCCCTAACTGCTGTCCTTGTGCACTCCTCAGTGCCCTGAACATTTGCATTTATCACCCTCCTCGTGCCTTGGGTCGTTCTGCAGCTGCGGGTCGTGTGCGACCGTAAAAATGTCGAGGAAGTTAAGCAATTGAAAGGTGAAATACTCAAGCCGTTTTTCAAACCTGTTAACGCGTTTGTGCTAATAATCTTCTTTATCATGCTTTGTGGAAATTTGGAAAGTTATAAGCCTTTACTTTGGCGGTCATCCAAATTCCATGTGGACCTAGTGTAAGTAATCAAAAGGGACCATGTGTCCATATGTTAGCATGTCACTGAAGTGGATCTACTGTACATTAGAAGGGCTTTAGAATCTCATCCCCCCCCCACACTTTTGAGCTATATTTTGCTCAAACGAACCAGTGTATAATACTCACGCCATTATGCATACGCCACACACGCCATTTAAAATTTCACCTCAGTGGTAAAATCTGTTATTTCAAAGGATATGTCAGCAGTTAAAACGGAGACAATAGACTGCAGCCGTTCAGTCGGGATATAGAAAAATAGAATTTTCACTCTGGCTTCCCAATTATTTTCTGCCAGGCTTAGTGTATTAGGAAGTCAGTGTTTCTTTTTTTCTTTTTTCTCTCGCACTCCACATCAGCCACAAAAGCCTCTGTGAAATTAAGCTTTTGTGACCAAATAAATGCAGGGCAACGGGTCGGATATGGGTGTGATGTTCTGATTTACTGGCAAAAGGATGACAAAAGATACCCCCCCCACACCCCTTCACAAAGATACTTTTTAGCCTTAATAATCAAAAAATCCAGGACATTGTGTGCTGCACACTGAAACTAGAAAAGATCCAACCACCTAAGAATTATTTGCTGTCGAGTTTTTAAACCTTTGTCAGGAATGTTTGGCTTCACATTAAAATGTGAAGAGGTCTTGCTGCCCCCCCCCCCAACAGGAGCATCTCAAACTGCTGCATTTCCTTTCATTTTAGCCTTCACAGCCATTTCACCAGCTGAGCTATTTTTTTCTTTAATCCACAAAGGGACTTTAGTGTAATATGCATACACAAAATGCCACTTCAATTATCTGGAACTGCTGTAATGAGAGCGAACGCGGCCCATTAAGTTTCATCCTCCCACGCTGGTTAGCATGTTACTATGATCACTGAATACTAACAAAAATACTTCCATTTAAAAAAAAAAAAGAAAAAAATACAGGACACGTTCTGACCTGGTCTCATACATGAAGCTGGGGAATCAATATCGTGCCCTTCTTTCATTTTCAGAAGTAACAAAGAGATAAGATAGAAAGAAGATGGTGTTCAATATCCTTTTGTCACCAAAGTGCCTATAAATTGCAGGTAGTCAGGTTGTTTTCTATAAATACAGCACGAAGAGTCAAATGGAAATGTGTGCTGTCAATAGTGGTGTTTCATATTATCTACAAATACACAAGAATGCTGTGATCATCATTGGTGCTGTGATGACTAATGACAATAGGCTGACTAGAATCCTGACGTCATGTCAAGTGAAGTTAGATTAGACGAGGCTACGCGTGGGTGGCCTTCTGCCTTGACCAGCTGGCGTAAAACAGAGTGACACACTGAAACACAGTGAAAGGGGAAACGTCTGGGGTGGTGGGGAGGTTCTGTCCAGAACACACCGCTGCCTGTGTTTGGTAGGTTTCCTCTGGGCACTTGTTTGACCTTCGGTTCCTCACAAGGGGATGATGTAGTTTGACAATAGACACTTGTTTTCCAAATGATCTGTGGACGCTTCCTCAGACGTCTTGTTCCATTTGTTACGGTAAGCGAGCTCTAGTGGTGCTATGACCTCCACTGGTGTACGTCGACGACAAGCTGACGCGTCGCCTCTGTCGTTGTCAAGAAATCTAACCTGTATCCAGTCATGTTACAGTAACTCTACGCCCTTCTCAATGGTTGTCTGCGTCTGACACGTGCTTATTTTTAACTGTAACAGACATTCTCTTTTAATCAGAAGAAATACGTGTAACGATTGTAAGGGACTCACATGAAGCAGGCAATGCGCAATCAAAGCTGTGAGAGGAATGGAAAATATAATCCTGCATAAATCTTGCCCATTCAATCATACGATCTCATCAGATAGTGATAATCACTGTCATGTGCAGCCCAGAGAAAAGTGGGCATTTCCTGCCGGCTGAGGTACAGGTAACGCGCTCGACTTGACACTAATAACACAGTCCCTCAGTCTGTTTTTAATGGAATTTAGGCCAAACGTGACAGGAATACTTGCCTCTTCAAAGTCAAAGCAGTCGGTTGCATCGATAGTCTCCCGTTCACTGACTGCTGTGGTGGGGAAGGGAAGAGTCAAACGCACTCAGCCTTTGCTCTCTGTGTGAGAATCATCTTCTGGATATCTGTCTCTTTGGGCTCGGCCATTTTAGTATTCAAACCAAGCAGAGAGAACAAGTGCAGAGGGACAGCGGCCATTTGAATAATTGAAGAGCCTCCGTAGCGCTAGAGGATCCTCTCTCT
>CAAKHB010006171.1:62830-80494 GCA_901007665.1 Aeoliscus strigatus | reverse complement strand
CCCGCCTCCCTTTTTGTAGAAAACCTCCATCAAGTCTGATTCACACACACAATTTTGTCCCATCCCTGCTTTCCTCACTCTCACTCAGATTTGATTAGATTTTCCTCTGCAAGGAATTATTTAGTGATGAGAGTTGAGGATTAGACAGAGTCAGAGAAAAGGCTCCGGGATAGAGGGAGACAGATAGCGGTTCTCAAGGGAACGAGGGGAGAAGCAGGAAGGTGCTTTGAGGAAAACGAGGGTAAAAGCTGTAGGATTAAGGTGCAGTTGAACTGCAGAGAGTGGAATCGGCATGCGTGCCGTCAAATCTACAAACATCTGCAACTTTAAAACACTGGTTAAAAGGAAAAAAAAAAGGAGTTTCACCAAAAGAAGGTTGTGTGTTCACGGCGGCTGGAGCCCGAGACAGAAGGACTCTCTGTGGAATGTATGTCCCCTCCATGCCTTTTCGCAGCTGTTCCACTTTGCTCCTCTTGTCCAAAGACATGCGCAATAATCACTCTAGAGACTCGAAAGTGCATAAAGGTGTGAATGTTTGCACTTTGACGGACTAGTCACCTGCCCAGTGAGACCCAGGTGACTTGGATGCACAACACTACAATCTAAAATAATAATAATAATAATATAAAATGTAATTTGGGTTTTTGGGTACAGTTCAAAAACAGACTAAGTGAAGACTAAAGACGACTCGATAAATAAAACTGCACTCACGAACAAATAAATACATGCCGGTGTCATGGGGGACTTGACTCAGACAGCAGCAACCAGCGCGTCAGCGGTTGGCAAGCTCCACCTCAGGCTAAGATGATACATAAACAGTGTCAAACTCGTGAAGTTGAACCAGGGTGACGTTAACTTAAGAGGAACAAAGCACAAAGTTCACAGGGTCAAGTGCAAAGAAGACGCACAGAAACATGATGTTGTCTCGGACTGGAAGAGATTTATGTAATGTCCTTTATTCAGTGGACTCTCATCACCACCATCATCCTCTTTGTAATGTTATAATGTTCTCAAATAACACACTTTAATTATATTAATACATTATATTATTGGCATTTATTGTAAAGACACAACAGTGACCATAGAGAGTAAGGACAACACAAGGACAAATCAATAGGGAAAAGCGTTGGGAGGCTACTGGTGCAACACCAGCCTGCTGATTAGCATGCAAGTCGTGACTTCTGACTATGAGCAAATAATGAAAGAAAAACAAGATGGACTACCTACTGTATGCTGTCAACACTGGCTACACGCAATCAATCATTCATCAGCAGTAAGAAAACTCATATACCGGCCAGTCTGCTCAGCATCTGGCCTGCTAGATGTTATATCTCCGCAAGAGAACGTGCGACAAAAGGTTTGTGCCCGTGTTCCGGATGGTGCAAGGGGTGATCGCCATGTGTAAGAGACAAACGTGAAGAGATGACCTTGGACAAGCAGAACGATAGGGCTCATACGAAGGATTTGTGAGGCTACGGAAGCCAAAAGAGGACATATTTGACATTTTTAATGTAGTGCTGGGCAACGATTCAAACCGCAATTAATTGCATGATTTTCTGTGACTAATCACAATCAGTTCCATTGTTATGTGCAAAATGAAATCATGATTTCAAAAGTTGTGCATTGGCAAGTTTATTCCAAAAGTGGAATAACATTCGGTAACACTTAATAAAGTGTTTTTTTTAACAGCAATATTTCTTTTTCAAAATTTCTTGCCTGGGCATTAGTGTTTGATATATATATATATATATATATATATATATATATATATATATATATATATATATATATATATATATATATAAACTAACAAAAAAAAATTGCAATGTAATTTCCAGGATTTTCTTTGTCTAAATGTGATAATCTTCTTCTGTCTGCATCTTAATGATACTGGGTGACATTGGTAAGCTGCTGTGGTTTACTTACTGCGATACAATGTCCCCAAAAAAATCTGTATTTATGGTGGAGATGATACCGGTGTTTAAAACCAATCATCAGTCAAAATGAAAGTTAATTGTCGCCGTGAATTAAAAAGATGCGTTAAAGCGTAAATAACTTGTCAGCTTGCCCATTTCTAATTCTTTCATTCAGTTTCATGTAGCCCAACATCACAACTTACTATCGTCTAAGACGCCCGTCTGATGATCCTCCCAATTCAATCCAATGACAACATACAGCATCGCAGTTTTTTCCCGAAGATTACAGGATAATTTAAGAAAAACGTGCGTCTGGTTAGTTTGATCACATCAGCCACAAGCTCCCTGCTGCGACCGTTTGGGATTCACAACATATAATAAGTCAGTCATGCCGAAGCAGGAGCTGGTTGAAGCCGAACGATGGTAGTCGGTCAACCTCTAATAGCTGGCCCCCATTAAACCAGATCAGCTGCTCTAATGATGTAATTGGAGGAAAGAACACCTACACATGTTGGTGTTATTAGTAGGATGTATTTGTATTTTTCTGTTCGGCGCTGAATCCTTGCAGGAAGTCGTGTCTCTGATAACGACACATGGAAGGACAATGGTACGGTTGACTGAACACCCCTGACTCCAGGTCATGTTCAAAGCTAATAGCATCATCAAAGCTTAGCTGTAACAGAAAAAAAAAAACAATCATTATCATGAGAACATGGCGTTAAAATAATTTGGCTTCCGGTGAGCCTCCTGCTACTTCTCAGCCTTTGTCCCGTTTTACATCCATCTCCTGCTGAAGGAGCATTTTCCCGTCATTTCCTGACCGACTTTAAGTCGGTCTTTCACCAAGCGTTGCGCGTTCGCAGCTGAATTATCAAAGCAGATTAATGGCGAGAAAAGAATAGCGACGAGGAGGAGAGGAAGAAGAAGAAAAAAAAAAAACTATAGTGAGAAATTGTCTGCTCCTCAGCTTTCATTTACTGCGTTGAAATACATTTGATGGGGATATTTTAAACAGATCTTAATCCTTTGCTCATCGTTGGTCACATGGTGGATAATCATAGAGACACGGTCGCGTATCCTACTTTCAAAGCGTTGATGCTGGATTGAGTCACTGAAAAGGGAAAAGGTTTCCTCCAGCTCTGACAGCAGGACTTGTATTCAACAAGCGGTTTGTCATTTCAAGGTACCAATTAGCACCAGTGGCTGCAGGTAACCACATAATAGTACGTGACGGCGATATTATTCTTGAATGAATGAACAGGCTCCCTCGTGGTTTTGGTTCTATATGAAAACTTCAAAATGGAAGTCGAATAGCGTCCGTCTAATTGTTCCCTCAAAGCCCGCCTGTCTACTTCACGACTGGTTTTATTGTATATTGGAATCTCCGATTCCAATATTCTTAGAAACACTTTGATCGTTACCACACAGAACATCTGGACGTACATGTCCTACCCTTGAGCGGGTCAACGGCTCCCCGCTGACTCCTTGCCAGGCTGTGGGATCGTTCTATGCGAGGATGACCTCATGCCCTGATCTCCCCGGAGGGAGCGTGTGAAAACACGGCTTCGCTGCGGCGATCAATAGAAGTATCACACCGTTATCATTGTATCCCAGTCAGATTGATTCCAAAGCTCCTTGTATACATAATGACATCATGACATTTTTTTTTCTGAGCAACAAGCCAGTAATTGTTTTATTTATGGACGTCTGCATACATATTCTCACAGGTGTATATTTGTGTGTATATTGTTTATCCAATCTCAACTGCTGCCAGGTCTTGTACGCTCAGTCTTTATAAGGCCCATAAATACAGTAACAGCCACACTTTGCCGTATTTTCCTGAAATCATCTATGCTCACCGCGACATATTAATGTTTACAATCAGCAGCATTGTGTCAGCGAAGGGAAGTCCCGAGGCCATCATCTTCATTCATTTCAGTTTGTTTCCTGGGCTTACGTAACACTTCCGATTTGCTGAAAAAGACATTTGGAGCAGAGCAAGGTGCTTGCACTCGTACAGCACCGTGTTTCTAAACTAGAGAAATCTACTATGAATATGAAGTATGTTCAATTCAATCACATTTTATTTGTAATCGCACAGTATGACCAATTACAATTATTTTGATTATCTAGATTTTGCCGTCTGTGCAATACATCACCTTGTTTGATTGAGGTGAGGACAAATCCGAAAAAAAAAAGAACCGGGGAAAAAGGCAGAAACTCTCCCTGGGACGGACAGACCCAGAAATAGGAGAGACACAGCAGAGAAAAGAAGAAACATGCAGCAAGTGTGGATGTAAAAGAAAACTGAGGCATGAACCTGTGGAAAAAACGGACCCCCAGCAGTCAGAAGGCCACAGGTCTGTGCTCTCCGAATGCATTTCTAGTTTTATTTTGTTAATTTTTCTCAGTTAAATATAATTTCGGCTCATACGTAATGTCTAACTGGGCTTCACAAAACGAAAAACGCAAAGTACAGTGGCGTCGCTCGTCAGGGTCCTGTCTGCCCACAATGAAAAAAAAAAAAGCCAAAACCTTCAAAGAGAAACCGCCTCATACTGTCCCATTCTGTCCATTTGCAGATCAGAACAGCTAGAATTCATTGGCAAATAGCTGCGACTGAGCGCTCGGAGCACTCTGCAGCGAATGGGGTGGCAGCCTGCCAAAACCAGCCCGAGAAGCTTCATGGCTATTGTGGCATTTTTAGTGCAACACTCTTGTATCTCTAACACTGAATCCCTGTATTGTTGCCGTTTAGCGGTTATTAACATGAAACACCTCCACGACAACCTAGGTGAGTTAGAAATGAAAACGCTTCTTCTTCTTCTTCTTCTGCTTCTTCTTCTTCTTCTTCTTCTTCTTCTTCTCCTTTAAAATTTTATAGGGTCTTTAAAACACATCTCACGCTACGGAGAGGAATCACATTCATGTTTAAAATGAGCAACGTTTTACTGATGAAGCATAAAAAGTAACAAGGGCACTGCTGTGACTTTGAATCTTAAAGACGAAGACGAAGGGAGAAGAAAAAAAAACCTCTCATATTAAATATTTAATAATTCATCTTTTCAACAAAATGAGTGTCACAAGTTCATTCAGAAATATTCTGCTGGCAGCCAAATGTTGCTCCTTATATCTGCATATTTGCTCCACCAGTCACCCAGTCCTTCACCGATCTGTTAACGCTTTGAACCCGCAACTGCTCGAAATTTGTGTTACCCTGAAGGAACAGAGTGGATCAGTGCGACCAAAGAGGTCGATCTCATTTAATTCGTTTGGTGTCATAGTAAACAGAGTTCTTGTGAGATTTGGTTGGATGTGTCAAGATCAGTATAATTGTTACTGGTAAAGATGGAGTGAGATGTTTGAAGATGGGCACACGGTGCAAATGAAAATCATGATTAACATGACATGACATGATTAAGAGGCATAAAAAAACCACATAAAACAACAGACATGATTAAAAGACATTAAAATATGAAGACGTTCACATTGTGGCCGGCCTAAGCTATAGCGATAAAAAAGGCTTCAATGCTTTGTCTTAAACATTTAAAGAAACATTCAAAAATGGCGCATCTGGTCTTGTACCCAGGTTCTGCTGTTTAATGTGACACTAATTTATTCTTTGGTGATGTGTGCATTATCTCACACTTACTAGACAGCGCTCTCTTATTTATCCTCTAACTTCTATTGAATGTGTTCACACTCTCCTACACCCATGCAGCCTCCTTCTGATAAGCGCTGCAGAAGAAGGAAAGGTAGTTTTTCGATTGCTGAAACCTGTTTCTCAGAGTGTAACGCAAAGTGTAAATCCCTGCCCGTGTGACCAATTGCTGTCCCCACAGCCTGAGTCATCCCTCCATATTTTACTGTGCTGTTATTTTATTCAGTCATCCTCAACCCTGCCACAACGCCTCACCACCTTCCGTTTGCCAACTGTGTAGATCTTTTTTAGGAACACAGCTACGGAAGCTGATTGGCGCTGTAAAAACACGGGAGGCCAACACCGAGCCCTTGTATTCAGTCACTCTCAGACGTCCCTTTGCAGAGACGTGGCGATATATATATATATATAGGTGTAATGTTCATTAAAAGTGATGAAAGTTTTTTGGCACCCTAGTGATTGTCCGTTTGACCATAATTCCAAATGGCAGGTGTTTTTCTCTCAATTTTGCCATTTAATTTAATCACCTCCATCACAAAATGACGGGAATGAGCCCAGTCTTCTAAAATTATGATCAATTTTATTCATATGATGTCGCCATCTGGGAATGAGTCTGACCTACTTGACGATGAAGAGACCAAAGCTCCTATTTGTTCTCTTTTATATGACAGCAAACAAAGCTAATTGTTCCTTAATGTCACGTTTTATAGGACACTTACAGAAATGTAGTTAATAAATTAGCAGAAAGGGTTCGTTCACATGATAACTGGATATAGAAAAGTAACTGACAAATGTCCGTATTCATGCTTCTATGATGAGATTTCGGACACTGTTCCATCCAAACATTAAAAGTGCAGATTTGTGAGCAGGTCAAATAAGCTGCAAATAAAGACTGAACTGTGTAACTGTGTAGGTGGTTTATTTACACATCCAGCAGATACAATGCAGAAACAGCCGCAGGCACAGATGATGATCACCTTTGTCACCTTGTTGTCAACAGAGGAAGTATAAGACCCACATGTGTTTAAAATATTCGGACACTGCAGTTCTTTTTTATTTTCATTTTTTTCACCAGAAGTAAAATTAAGTTTTTGCTTGGGAGTTGTCTCTGTGTATCAGCAGCAACAAAAGACCGGCAGCACATCTTTCATAGTGCCAAACTGTCAGTCCGGGTTCACTGCAGTGCCACTGAAGTCATTTTCCTACAGGATAAACACAAGTGCCTTGAATAGTACCTGCAATATGAGCATTTTTTTTTCCTGCTCCTGTGATAAAGCACAGGCAGCATCGTAAGCTGCTCTTGTAGTTGTCATGGCATCATGCGCTCTGTAGATGCTTCAACCCTTGAACTAATCACCTTGACAGCATCCATTCTGGAAACCGCACTACACCGAGGAGAGAAAACACTTCATCATACATGCAATTATGTCCTTTCCTCTTTTTTTCATGCATGTCTGAAGCAGAGGCAGTGATTCCAAGTCACATGTAAATATGATTTTACTGAACATCTCACAGACTGGATATTATATATCGATCTATACTGAAGAAAAAGTCCCGTGCACACGTTTTTTTGTTTTGTTTTTTGTGGTGAGTACATTCTTCATCAAGATTAAACGTATGCCACTGATTTTAAATGTAGGTCATTCCTTCCCACCACGTGATCACAATCAGATAATTGCCTTCTACCAACTGAGAGGGAGCAAACAATCAGTCACAGCTACAAGGTTCTTGCAATCAGGATCCAGCCGGTGCGAATGTTTAAAACAGAACAGCAGGTAGAGAGAAGGCACATGTACGTATACACACTGCGTTATTCAAAACCACTTCACTGACCCTCGGTTAGATGTTACCTTCATTTCAAGAAAAAAAGACAGCTTGTCACATCACATGTTTTATGGTCACGCATGCAAATTGTTTGATTTATTTTCAAAGATAAAGTAATATATGTTTATAACACAACACCCCACACACATTAAGAAGCTACAGGAGATGTTATAAGAAATACCATGTGTTTGTGTGCAATAATCATAGAGCGAGCAGTTCATCCTATTTTTTTCTTCACATATGGCATTTGTACAATTGCGCTTTCCCAAATCCATACTAGGGGAATACATACTGGATAAAACCATAGTGGAATAATGAAAAGCTTCATGATAGTGCACTTTATATATGTGGTCTGACCTTTATTTTGTGTACAAAAGGGACTGTTATTCCTTTAGCAGTTTAAAGAATAGACTTTGGCTGATAAATCCGGTTTCCCAGATTTATTTTCTCCAACACCAGTGAAAGTAGCACAACCAAGGCCAAGGTGCGGGGGGGAGAATTAGTCTTAGCAGATGGTGCAGAGCCAGAGAGAGAAGCATTCTCAGCGTCCATATCCCAGTGACATAAAAACGGCGGTGCAGGATTTGAAAACGTGTACCTGAGACACATCCTGTGACAAACATACAGTAGGGAGGTGAAGACGTGCTGCAAAATGAGTCAATAGAAGAATGAAGCATTTTTCAGTTGGTTCATTTGTTGCATAAACAACCTCCTTTGGTTCAGCTGTACTTTTCTTCAGGCTATTTTAAAGAACTCATTTAGTGTTAATGATTGCGCTAATTACAACTGTTCCTACATATTGGAAATAGTTTAGCCTCGGCCACAAAGGTGAACTGTACATGTTTTGTTTTAATTTGCAAGTTTAAATAGATGTGAGTGTTGTTTTAGGGAGTGTTTGAAACATGTGCACACCTCTGAATTGTTTCGTTGATAGCATTTGCAAAAAATTAACCAAAACATATTATCTGTAATACCTTTAAAAGACAGTCACTGGTTGGTGAGCGAGCTAAGGTTCTTTTGACAGATCCATTAGGACCCAGTGATTGTTTAATGACGTCATACGTCATGACTCAGCAAAGCTGTTCTCCTTCATGACCTTTAATGGACATAAACCCTGTAAGGTCCAGATGACCCGTGAGGTTGCAGCGACACAAAAACAAGGATAGATATGAATGAAAAAAACAACAAAACGAGTTGAATAAATAAGCCATACTTTAATAGTCGGCTTTCTTATCAATGACAGGCTTTATTCTCTGTCATAAAGCGAGACTATCATCAAACTTTTACTCTCCTCACTCATCACTTTAACAATGACTTCCAACGATGTTCTTTAATTTGGTGATTTTTAAGATTATTTCTCCCTGTAAAATATAAGAATAACAAAATAGCTCAATGAATGAACAATCACATTACAAGAACATCCTATCGCACAGCGACTGAAATGAAGCTTGTCAAGGAATGCTGGATGTGAGCTGATCCCTGCACATTTACTCACTTCACTGCTGAACATGTGACATATTTGTCGGATGGTTAAAGTGAAAATAGGGTTGTTGTTTTCGTCTGTTGGTTTTGATAATGGCTATAAAAACAGGCAAAATCGTCTCTTAGAGAACTGGGACGAAATAAACATGCCGACAAGCCTGGCAAGGAGATGACAAACCGTTTGATTAAAAATTCAATTGATTAAAAAAACAGTTGCTGGTGACTTCATCTTAGACATTTCATTCTCCTGAGTTTGACTTGTGTGGCACTGCACCATGTGACACTCTTCTGATATGTCTTTCCCAGACAGTTATTCTGATCTTTGCATTTCAAACATCAACCATTTGTGTTCTCTCTACTTTGCTTTTACTTTACATTATCCTTACTATGTGAACCCAGTTGAGTAATATGTTATAAAAGCTGTTTTCCAACAAACTCATTGCAAAGAAATAAACCTGGGAAGTCAAAATAAAGTGTTGGTGATTGAAAAAGCCGAAAGCCAATATCATTATGTATGCAGATGATGTCATGTTTCTTAATTTCTGCTCTGAACATGGTGTTGCCCACGACATGCAATTTAATACAGATAAGGCATGATTTGTAGAAC
Organism: Aeoliscus strigatus; assembly: GCA_901007665.1. Lineage (NCBI taxonomy): Eukaryota > Metazoa > Chordata > Actinopteri > Syngnathiformes > Centriscidae > Aeoliscus > Aeoliscus strigatus. The sequence goes on along the minus strand of CAAKHB010006171.1, from coordinate 71,004 downwards.
AAAGGAGGACAAATGTCCAAGCAGAGTAAAGTATCTTGGACATCTCATCAGAGACTGTAGGGACTGTAGCTGTAGGATGACCAATGTCGTGCATTATATGCTCAAGCAAATAATTTGCATTGCAAGTTTTGGTGCATCATGTCTGGATAGAGTGAAGGTGGAATTTTTCAGAGCACATTGCACTCCTTTCTATACTGCCCACTTGAGGTCTAATTACTGCTGAGAAGACCTCGTTGGTGTAGCGCTAGCGAGATCTATTAGTCCAAGATATTCAAGCACGGGTATATTAGTCTCCTTTGTGGGCATTGATTTTTGTTTTTTAAGTGATCTGTACATAGTGCAGTGTAAATACTTCTCTTATTGAGTCTTTTGTATACGTTGGATGTTTTTGTCTTGCTCTTATGTCCACCCGCTGCTTTCAGTGATCCTAAAGACACACTGGATGGATGACCAACATGTGCATCTGTGGGATTCTGTGCTGACAAACACCATTCCAGTGAAATGTTCTATGAATAAGACATGTTTTCAAAGTGGACCACTGATTGGCAGATGAAGTTGATGAACTTTCAGCTGACTGACCATTTTGTTTGTTCTGTCTGACATTGTCTTTTCCCTGTGAGGTTGTTTCAAACCCAGCCAGACAAAACGAGCTCATGCTAGCAGGGGGCCTTATTCGATCTCATTCCCCAGCAGTGTCTCTGTGCTGCCTCCATGCACCTCCGCAGCCCCGGCTGCTTAACAATTCCACCCCGGTTAACAATTTTCACAGTTTAGAAAACACTTGTCACATATTATTACATCTTGCTTGTGGGCTGACTAAAACAGATGATTAACAGATAACCTGAGTTGGAGAGATGAAAGAGATGCAGAGAATACGAAAACCAAAGGCCCTGGTCACAAGGTCCATGCTTTTTGCACTAGCCAAGAGTGCTTTGATTGTGGAAAATACATGTGTAGAAACAGAACTTCACCCCCCTTCAGAGCACAACAGGTTGCCGTGCTTTTACATTTCATTTCTTTAAGTACAGCATAGTCTGTGTCATATGTTTGGTATTCTCCATGAAATGTAGAGTTATGGCAAAGGATAATAGTTGGGTGATTGCAGCACACCATGCCTGCTGTGTGGAGATGGGCAGTACAGGCTGTACTTTATGTATATGGCTGTCCTGGTCTATTTTTATCTCGAGCACACTCAGGCATATTCCCAGACACTTTGGCTGAAAGAACTAATCTAATCTGATTTAATCTAATCAAGGATAACAGAGTAACAAGTTTCTTGTTAGACACTTGATTTGGGAGATAAATTCTGCTAAGCTTATCCAAGGACAATAGCAGACCTCGTAACATTTGTGAATCACTGTATTTGTTAGGATTTTTGGTGGGATTATACCTTGGATTGTGCTGAAATGCAGGTTACAGTTTTGATGTGACAGGTCCAATGTAATAATTCCTTTACACCTTTGATAACTCTGGGTTTATGCATGGGATGATTCTAGGACACCGTTTCTTGCAAGAAATTAAAGGTCGTGCTTGAATCAGAGATGCAAAGTTTTCATTTTAAATTCACAATTATAGATGCATCAGCTTCTGTGAAGTCTGGAAATCTAGGACAATCCAGGGTTAGGGGCTAACAAAAAGCTTGTAATTTTCCAAAAATGGGCAGTCTGTTTGGCTATTAAATGAAGCTGTCAGTTTCTCTCTTGCGCTCGTTCTTCTTTTTGTTTTCATATTGTAATGTATGAAGGGAAATGCCAAATGTAATGGTTATCGACATAATAACATTATTGTACTAGTATATATAGATATCGTGGCTCATGTTGCTGTGCTGTGCAACTCTACCATACATTGCTTTTTGCAGTTACTGACTCCTATTTTCTCTTTTTGTTTATCTTGCAGAGAACACAAACAGGAGATGAACTATGAATGCTGAACAAAATGATCTCCACCCTCCGGCAGACAATGAGAGGTCATAGGCTGAAAGGGGCGCTGTCCAACCCCCTCTTTGTGCTGCTTTTGGCCCTTCAGATCTTGGTGGTGGCTGGGCTGGTTCGTGCACAAACCTGTCCTTCTGTCTGCTCATGCAGCAACCAGTTTAGCAAAGTCATATGCACCCGTCGCAGTCTACGAGATGTCCCAGACGGCATCTCCACCAACACGCGTTACCTGAACCTCCAGGACAACCTCATCCAGGTCATCAAGGTGGATAGTTTCAAGCATCTGCGCCATTTAGAGATCCTGCAGCTGAGCAAAAATCATATCCGCAGCATTGAAATTGGCGCCTTCAATGGGCTGGCCAGCCTCAACACCTTGGAACTCTTTGATAATCGGCTCACGACAATCCCCAATGGAGCATTTGAGTACCTGTCCAAGTTGAAGGAATTGTGGCTTCGGAACAACCCCATCGAAAGTATACCATCCTATGCCTTCAACCGGGTCCCTTCGCTTCGAAGGCTGGATCTTGGTGAGCTCAAACGTCTCTCCTACATCTCTGATGGAGCTTTCAAAGACTTGAGCAATCTGCGTTATTTGAACCTGGGAATGTGCAATCTCAAAGAGATACCCAATATCTTACCACTGGTAAGACTGGAAGAGCTAGAAATGTCAGGAAACCAGTTGTCCATTGTCAAGCCTAGCTCTTTTACTGGGTTAGTCAATCTCCAGAAGCTGTGGATGATGCATGCCCAGATCCAAACTATTGAGAGGAATTCTTTCGATGACCTACAGTCACTGGTGGAGCTTAACCTGGCTCACAACAACTTGACCTTTCTACCACATGACCTCTTCACACCATTGCATCGCTTGGAGCGGGTCCACCTCCATCACAATCCCTGGAACTGCAACTGTGATATCTTGTGGCTCAGCTGGTGGCTGAAGGAGACAGTTCCTGCCAATACCAGCTGTTGTGCTCGCTGTCATTCGCCTGCAGCCTATAAAGGTCGCTACATTGGAGAACTGGACCACAGCTATTTCCAGTGTGATGTCCCTGTCATTATGGAGCCACCCTCTGATTTGAATGTGACAGAAGGCATGGGTGCTGAACTCAAATGCCGTACAAGCTCCTTGACATCCATCAGCTGGCTAACACCAAATGGTTCATTGGTGACACACGGGGCTTACAAGGTGCGCTTGTCTGTCCTCAATGACGGGACCCTGAACTTTACTAGCGTCACAATGCAGGACCGGGGGACTTACACTTGTATGGTCAGTAACACAGCAGGCAACATTTCAGCCTCTGCTGTGCTCAATGTCACTTCTGTAGAAAACAGTGGGGTGACCTATTTTACCACAGTCACTGTGGAAACCATTGAGACCCCAGGTGGTGACAGCCAAACACCACTTCCTCCATTTGGCTGGGTGTCATCCTCAACAACAAAAAGTACTCCTGTTTCAACTAGGACCACAGAGCGGACTTACACCATCCCAGTTCTCGATCGCGATGGGCCCCTCAACGGCCTGGATGAAGTGATGAAAACCACCAAGATTATCATCGGCTGCTTCGTGGCCATCACTCTTATGGCCGCTGTTTTGCTGGTTATTTTCTACAAGATGAGGAAGCAGCATAACCAGCAGGACCCTGATGGCCCTGCCTCCTCCATGGAGGTCATCACTGTTGAAGAAGAGCTTGCAGGTGTTGCTGCCATGGAGAGACACCTATCGCTCCCACCGCTGGAGCACTACAACCACTACAACACCTACAAGAGCACTTATCATCACACTCCCATGCTCAGCGCCATGCACAGCTCAGCCACACAGGAACCTTTACTGATTCAAGCCTGCTCAAAAGACAATGTTCAAGAGACCCAAATCTGAAAACATCCAACATCAGCTGTTTCGTATTTGGAATACAATGGACCAAGACATGAAGATAAAATAAAACATCAACAGCATTAACTTCACAGAGTTAATGTCGTGATAAAACAGCATTTGGCAAAGGGACTACAAATGCTACTTTATCAAGTGTCTTTACAAAAACAAAGATTATTTATTAAAACGTATGTCTAGTGGCTAAATGAAAAACAATGTGATTTTTAGCTCATTTATTTCTCTCTTGCGCGCGATCTCTCTCTCTCTCTTTTAATGTGTAATAATGCACAAGGAAAAGAATGGTTTACTAGAAGGGAAGGGGATATGGAATGTATGCAGCTTGTGTGAAAGCACCATAAAAATTGGCCTTATTGCTGTGTCATTAACTGAGTAAGTTGCTGTTGCTCTGTGGTGATGTATGTTTGTGAGTGATTTAGCATTTAAAAGCACTTATTTGCTTGTTATTCACGATACCACATTAGAAGAAGTATATGAATGATAGCATATTCATATGTTTATTTTTCTATCAGTATGGCTGCCACTCAGAACAAATGAAATCATTTAATGGCAATGTCTTTATCACGGTAAAGCCAGAATGTCAGAAAAACAAAGCTGCCAAATGAGTAAAAACCCTCATGATCCAAAAAACAGCCATGCATCTTTCATTGTGATTAAGATCAAGTTATTGCTCCCACTCTTTCCTCTACGTATTATTTACAGTTATTCTTCACTGCCTTTACTGTTTTTTTCTTCCCCTTCCACCTCTCCATATCTCATTTTTTGTATTTCTGAATTCGGCGTGTATCTCGATTTCATCATTTTTCTTTTCCTCTGCGTGTCCTTTGCCTCTCTCCGTCTGTGGCATGGTGCAGGCACGTTCCTCACCCCTCGCCATGTCTCATTTGTTTTGCTTTATCCGGCGGCACGACAGCAGAATATTGCTTGAGAAAATGAAGGGAAGCATACGGCAGCAGTCCAGAGCTCTCCCGTTAACCCAGTAATGATCTACGTCCACACTGTGTTGCATTACCTTGTCATCACCCCGGGGTCACACAAGCTCATGTGCTGATCGTCCATCTGTTTATAAAGAGGCAAACAAGGCTACTTTGTGATGTAGTTTGACCCTGTTTGACTAACAGACGGCCTGACATCCTCAGCCAAGCAGCTAGAAACCTGCAACAAAACCGGGGAAATGGGCCATAGCTCATTAATCTCTATCAGCAGTCCGTCCGCAAACAAACCCCGCTCTCCCTGCACGATGTAACATTCCATAAAAAGACTTTGATATTGAAGCAACCTCTCAGTGTCATTTGTGCTCTGTGACCACGGACACACCATCCCTCCCGAAGACTATTTACACTTTTTGCATTTCGTCTTTCAGAGAAAGAGGAGAATGTTAGGAATGAGAAGTGAAAAACAGTGGGTGGCTGAAGAAGGGTCAGATCCACAGCACTCACGAGGGGTCTTCAAACAGAGATTTTGCAGATATGAGGGGAGAGGAATGAAAAATAGATAATAACCAAGAAAGCAAAAACAAGCCATCTGACTGTCACCATGGCAACAGTGACCTTGTGCGCAAAGTAAGAGGTAGATAAGCTTTCCACTACTGCAACAGGTTCTCCCAAAGGTGTTTTCCTCAGTACTGATGAAGCAGAAGTAATGGTTCCCATATTTACAAATTATAGCAATTTGCAGCCCACATGATATATTCCCCTTTATCAAATCTGAGCATTTTATTTTTCCAGTAGTTTATTACTTTTTTTTGCTAACATAGAGTACCATCCAGTAGTAGGGGAGTATAATAACAATGTCACGCACGGCATCATGTGCTTCTTATCGTTCATTCTCCACAACGAAGGGGAAGAAAAACATCTATTTAAACACTGGCCATGTGTGGTGAAGGCAGGTGGGACTGTAAATGAAACACAAAGCCATTTGCCGTCCCTCTTTCACTAAATGTTATGAATGATCAGACCAGTACAAACATTAATGTTAATGAGTGAACCATTCTTTCCCTTTCCACTGTTTTCTTTTTCAGTGCTTAATTCATTTTCAATGCTTTTGGTGGCTTAATAATTCAGTGTTGATGTTGGGTACAGTGAAAAGGTTGCAAAAAAAAAAAAAAAAGGACGAGCTATTCGGACTGAATGGAATAACTCTGCGTTGGTATTTACGTGAGCACGGTGGCTTCGTGTAGAGAGGAATTCAATGCCAGAATAAAAGTAAGACTGATGTGCAGGATGTGGGTCATGAAATACCAGCAGAGTGAGCTTGATTTTTGTGCAAAACTCTCAGCCAAGGTGAAACAATTCTTGTGCGTTATTCTGCCAACTGTCTATGTATGGGGAGGGTTACTGTATGTGGGAATATTTGTTCTCATTTTTTTTTTTTTTTTTTGGAGAGAATAATCATCAAATGGTTAAATTTCTACGAAAAAAAAATATTTTGAAAAACAATGCAAAAAATCTTCAGATCATAATTTTACATGTGCTTCAATTGTTAAAAAAAAAACAAAACAAAAAAAACAAAAACAAAAAGAAGAAAAAAAGAGACTGTGCTTGTACGGAGTCCAACTAATTTCTCTGAGGATGATGTTCATTATTGATACCTGAGATTGTAGTTCATACTGTACATGAATACAAATAAAAATTGCAATTGTTTTTTTTTTCCAAATTGACTTTGCTGTTAATTTTTTTCATGTTTGTTCCATTTGCACAAAAACAGAACATTCAAATCATTTTTAGCTCTAGTTTAGCTCTAGCACTTGGTTACCCTTAAAGTTTTCATGGTCATTGCTGAAATCAGGTAATGAAATATGACGCCTTATTTAGTTGTTTCTCCGGTTTGTCAGTGAGCGTTAACCTTAAGCTGGTTATAATTAGAGGAAAGACGGTACTTTGCTTCAGAATATCAGGCACAAAGTCACAACCCCAAGCAGAATACCCACAATGCATTGAGATGAAAAGTGCGTGCGTCATGTCTCCACCATTGGCAGGGGATCCATTAAAAAATGATCCTGTGGGTCATATTTGACGGAAGAAACAAATGGACCACGTAGCTGTTTGAGTTATAGGACACTATTATTTTCTCTAACATGCTGTGAAATAATTTAAAACAAAAAACAAAAAAAACACATTCCTTACTAGTTGTGTGGCGTACTGCCTAATTACAGTTTGTGTTTTCAGATTTTATTCTTTCAGAGCAGATGTGTTGTGGGTTGCATTTACTTAGATGCACTTAAATCAATTAAATGGATCTGTACTGGAAACCATTTTGAATTTCTCACAAGAAAAGGCTGCTTTACGCATGACGCCCCCACAATGCAAATGGCATGTAGCGCTATTGCCTCCAGAATTGCTCACAGGGACTTTTTCTTTTTTGTATGATTGAAGCTGGCTCACTATAATTGTCATCCGTCTTGAATGAACTACTACTTCACTGGAAAATCTAAAATATGACCCTGATTTATAGCTAGCATTAGCATGCTAGCATACATCCACTTGCTGTTCGAGGCAGAATTCCAAACTGCTGACAGGAGGTTGTCAAATTTAAAGCCCTCCTAACCAGGAAAATCCAACTTGGACTGCGGTCCAACACAGAGGACCCCGAGTTTAAAATACAAGATGGCGGCACACAGTATAAACCGCCACTACATCTGTATAGGGAAGTTTTCTTTCTTGTTGGGTTGAACCTGGCTCACTATAAAATCCGTCTTGGATAAACCACTTCAGTGGCTTCAAGCCTTTCAAAAAATACTTCATATACCCATGGAGTGATATTGACATATATGTGTAATGAGTAATCAAGCAGCAAGTTATTAGGCAGGAAATCTCATGGTATAAAACACACACTGGGAAAATCAGTGTACCCAGGCTGGATGAAGTGTTTGCCGGACACGAGTGTTCCATCTCTGTTATGGTTGGTCCTAGAGAACACGACCAACATTCAATTTTCCCATTCCCACTGGGAAAATTACTTTGGAACTAGCCCCCACATTGAAGTTCATTCTTCTTTTTAGACACAATAGATGAAAGCGTGCATTCTGTGATACCACAGCTTCCCTCTGCTGCTGTCACTTGAAAATGGCATCACCAATGGTGTGTTTCACTGTCGATGTCATTGCTTTAGTGTTTATTTGCCCTTGTTTTGCTTGTTTTGCACCATTACCTGTAATGATTGTGGGCAATGGTCACACGTTTTTTTTTTGTGTGTGTGTTTGTTCCACAGTTTGACGCACTGTCCATGCAAATTGCGATTGACAGGTTGCAGTTTGGAAATGCTCTGTGGAGAAAATGGTGAGTTTCTGTCATCAGGTCATTTGATCATCTCAGTCAAACTAGGATGCAGAACTTAAATGGAGGAAAGAAGGA
>CAAKHB010006171.1:41926-58339 GCA_901007665.1 Aeoliscus strigatus | reverse complement strand
AAACCAATGCAACAGCAGCCAAACCACAGACTGTGTCTATATGTACATGTAATGTAGACATAAACATTAATTAGTGATTCGAATCATATCTAAATATTGATGTGAAACATTTGGGCTGGGATGTGTAGTAACGTTTATGCATCATGACCGGTCATTCAGCAGAATCTAACAGAAGCAAATGGTTCAATATAATGTTGAAAAAAAAAAAAGAGAGAGAGCAGATTTTCAGTTGTACTGCACTGCGTCATTTATATCAGAGAGAAAAAGGCACAGCTGAGGGCTGGAGTGAAATAACTGAGATAGTTCCATATTGGAGCCTATGTGATTTGTAATTATCAGTGAGGATTGAAACCAACGTGGATCCGTGGAGCAACAATAATGAGCTTGAATGGCTGCATGTTCCTGTAACAGCAGCCAATCACCAGCTACTTTATGTTCCACCGACTGCAAAACAACAGCAGCATCAGCTAATGATCAGAGAGGAGATTTGAGGAAAAGCAGCAGCAGCAGAAGACGGAGGCAGTATGTTCAACACGTGTCGGCTGAATGAGTCTGCAGCATTTACAAAGACACGCTGATGCCTGAGTAAATAACATCTAGAAGTTGTCTGGACAAGCAGCCATTAAATATGATATATTTCATGAAATGAGAAGCTGGCTTTTCTGTACATCTTTGTTTCTTGTAAATGACTTTCACATGCTTCTGCTTTGCCATACCTCATTTTCACCAGTGGACGACCTGTAACAACAGACCGCCAGGTAGCAAATGAGCCATAAATACATGTTGTCATATCTACTGTATGTCCAGAAATATCTCACTGTGTTGGCATCGCATCAGGCAGAACACTGCTCCTCCGCTGTAGGCAGACGTATGCCGTGCATGATAAAGAGGAGAACGTGTTCTATATAACATGATGTTATGTGTGTGTGTGTGTATATAGATAGATAGATAGATAGATAGATACATATCGCCACTGGTTCCTCTAATGTGTTTCCTCCCTAATTAATATTTTGTTGTTGGGTGGGCACTGAGAGCATCTTCAACACATTACCACAGCTCGTTGCATAAATCATCAACACATGATTAATAATGAAAAGGATACTTCCTCGCCGCTCCACGCAGACATGTACACTTAGGTAGAGCTCTTCAGATTGTACTGTGGTGACAACTGCTGCAATTAAAAGCACTCGGGATAGATTGGAAGTTTAAAAACAAAAAGATCGACACATATATTTCAATGTAATATGAATTTAAAAATGTACATTTACATATATATTCAAGTACATCATGTTCAATATGTTTAAAAATAATCTAATAGCGATATGTTTGAGACAAAAGGGATTATAACAGAGTCTTTTGCTGGACAGGGGTCTACCACCTTCACTGGCAGTGACGGCTGGCAGTGGCGACGATGGTCTCGGCCCTTTAATTCCTCTGATTTGAGGAGCTGCCGACGAACTAGACTGTTCAGGTGACAGGATCGCTGCGTCTCTCTGATTTAAGAGCTCGGTTGTAGCAGCAGTGTCTAAGTCAGTGTTATGACACAAGCAAGATAAATCAGTAAAACAGTCCTTTGCTTCCAAACAGAATTCTTGGTCAGGTCACAATGCAAAGTTGGCAAGAAAATCACATGAATTACTGATTAGAGGAGACATTTGTCTCAGTTACTGGAGGGATTATTCAATTACTGTTAAAAGTACTGCTGAATACTGATGTTTCTTGTGTGGACGACCTACATAGGACATTTGTGCATTCATTTATTTGGAGGAATATCTGTATCAATGAGCACTGGCCCTGATGGTAAGAATCTCTAAACACACTTTCTTTACAAGAAATTTACACATTCGAGACATAGCTCACGACTTAAGAGGAAATTCCTCGGAGACATTGACGTTACAGCAGCACACAGCTGCGGCACACTCCGTCTCATCCATGATGTGAATCTCCGGTTTCACCAAATCCCAAAGGTTCGCTGTTGGAGACAGAAATACGATGATATGGTTTAAGGTTTGTGACATGCCGCAATATCCTGCTCGTTTTTCAAATGATCTGCACTTATATTGTGCTTTATCTGCCCAAAGCACTTTACAACGGCCTTACATTCACACACACACACACTGGACGCAGGATTCGAACCGCCAACCCTCTGGTCACTGTGCGACCTGCTCCACCAACACGCACAACTTTAAACTCAATTTTTTACATCACAAATTACAGCTACATATGCATAAAACACGAGGAGAAAACATTTATCATATGTTGCATACTCAAGGGTATTTGATGTTACATTGTATGACCTATTCACCAATTATTAATATTTGCATAAAAACAATATTCAATATTCAGATGCAGGCATGAGTGAGCTGTTGCCTAGCAACATCTGCCTTAAGTAGAGGAGAGAAAGAGAGACAAGTGGTGGGAGGACAGATGATGGACTTTTTTTTTTTTTTGTGGATTTAATACCTAATAATGAAATGAAACCAGATGAAACCGAGACCAAAATGTGTCTGCATACATGCATACATATATGCAAATAATACGTACTGTACAGTACCACTGTAAATCCACATGTGGAAGATAATCCTTCACCAGTGACAGAGCGAAGAGGAGTGGGTGCAGCAGGGTGGCAGTAAGGGAAAGGGGAAATGGGATCAGTGCTGCACCTCCACAACTTTGGCTAAGTGCTTATCTTGTGGTAGATGGTGGAGTCCTGCCAAGCTCTGACGGACGACCTCCTCACCTACTAAAAGGATTACATGCCTTGGCATTTTGACATTTGTATACATCAAAAATGCAGCTTCTCTTCTTTGTTGGTGGTTTTGTCCCATGCCAAGTGAACAACCAAAGCTGAACAAACAAGAGCGTCTGTCGCTCTCCTTCTTGTTTAGAAACCAAATGTAGCCTTCACATACGTCTGTGAAGGTTCTCAGTCATCCAGGTCATGGTATCTTGCTGGGTTAAATCGTAGGCAACCGGACTTCTAGTTTACTTGAAGACGTTTCGCCACTCATCCGGGAAGCTTCTTCAGTTCTCAGTTCTCATTTGCCGACGATTTAACCCAGCAAGAAAAGTACTTTTGAAAAGTATATAATATACGTGATTTGTCTCCAGTTTAAAAACAATGACACATCCCATACATACAAAATAAATACACATATATATACATAAATATGTATGTAATTAATCAAATATGTAGTATTTTTCTAGTTGTCAAATTTGACAATAATCAGCCAATCATGAGCAAAACACGGTTTTAATCAGTGGTGGTATACAGTATGTGTGCTATAAAATAGTCCAAAGGTTTTCTGCAGGTGATGGTTTTATATTCATGTCACATCTCCTGTTCAAATGCATTCACATCATATAATGGTTGCTCTTCTTCGTGTCTGGATCAGCAAAGTCGACAGCTTGTTCGTCTCCTGAGGCCTCGTCTATTTTCCTCATCTTGGTTAAAAAAGAAAAACAAAAAAAGATGGTTGAAATAATGGAGTTGAGAATCATTGTTGGGGAGATAATTATCTTTCACCATTTGTTGACTGTGCCTAGCGTGGTGTGCACATCAGGAGGCATACTGTTGCTGTAACTAAAACAAACTGCCATGCTGCTTCTGCTGCTGTGCGAAAAAATATGAGAGGATAAACTGCCGCCAATAATTATTAAGAACTCGTTTTTCATTTCAAACTGCCAACAGCAAGCCATTAGCAATTACATCATATCCATCATATATTATGGTAATTGTTTTGCTTGTACATGAACATCTTAGTTGTCCTCTTGTATCTTTGGTAAGCCGCAGCTGAGCATATGAAGGATTCCTTCATAGAATTAATTCAGTACTGCGTTGTTGTTTTTTTTAAGTTTAAAAAAATGTTATTTTATGTTAAATGTAAAATGTTAAAAAGCGTTACATTTCATGCAGCGCTGTCACTCACTGTTTCCTGTGACATGCCTGCGACTGACAACAAAAAGGTCTTTGGCACCTCCGGTTGATTTGTTGAAAAAAAAGATTTGAAAATGTGCTTCAAATAAATCAACGTGAGCTCGTAGCAAGACCATAATTAACACCTGTAAATGGATGCAGCATTAAGTTTTAAAAAGCAAAGTTTTATGACAGGCACATTAAAACTGATTAAAATTCAAGAACTGCTGAGAATTACTCAAATGTTGCTGATTTTGTACTTTGCACTCGGTCTCACAAGTGGTTGGACAACCCAAGTGGCAGCACCTGCAGGCTGAAAGATGCATTGAAAACACTTGTGCTGATGCTACTTGAACTGATCAGTAGTTTTGTTGTGCACACTTTCGAGTTAAGCTTAAAAAAAACAGGTATCAATACTCTTAGGTTTGTTTGTCGTCTCCAGCTTGCTCCTGTTGTAAGTCAGGGTGAGGTGACAGTGCACCACTGTGAATATTCTTATGTAACATGCTGAAAAATAATTTTAAAAAAAGTTCCTGAAAGTTCCTGAAACTCTTTGTGCAAAGCATTACTTGGAGAGGTCGGCTGTGATTGTCAGAACGTTCGTTTGAGAAAATCCATTTTTGTAAATATCGCTACTGATGCTCTAAAGTATTGTCCCTCCCTGTGTTAAATTCATTCATAAATAAGCTGCTTTTACATTGGAGAGGTTAAAAAAAAACACTTTAGGAAGGTGATGGGCGTTATTACACACTCTGTACAGTACAGTGCCGTGAAAATTAAACACTTTTTTAATGTCTTTCCTGTGTGTGGAAAGTAATCTCATTTCTCTGCTGTGAAAATTACTTTCAAGTGGCCAATCCAGATCGACTCTGAAACAATCCTTTCTTGAAATATACCTCGAGAATAGTTACTGGAGAACAAGTTGCACTGTTTAGATTTGTGCCAAATGATGTTCAAGTGTATTCTCGCCATCCAGGGTATCCAAATATCCCCACAATCCACAAGCTAAAGCTTGTGTCATCTGCAAAAATAAGTGTCTAGTGGAAGCCACTCAAACCTGTAATTGACCTTCTGCAGAACTTGCCGATGATAATACACATCCAAATGACTCTCATGAATCTCATTCACTCCTCCATAAACATCACCTCCTGTGCTGCAGAGTCGCTGCACTGCACATAACGCGGCTGGAGGTGAGTGCCACCTTCTCCAGACATTTCATAGCAGTGATTGTGACTCAACACCGCAAACTTATTTACATGAAAAAACAATCATCACCCTTATTCCACGCCATTTGCATAGTTTGCATAGTCTTCACTGAGCTCCTCATCCTAATGTATTCTTTGGAATTCGAAGGTATTAGTGTTTTTTTTTTCTTTTATTGACGACAAACCAGCTGGACATAGAGAATCTAAGTCCACACAAAGACTGAACCAATCTATTTTTGAGAAAAAGAAAAAAAATTCCATATCCACTGCACTACTCATGCAGTGCTCAGTAGTGTCTGTCGATCTCCTACCTGGAACATGACCTGGTTTTGATCTTGGGGCGCAGCTTCTGATATCGTATGCGTCAATACTCACGCATGCGCTGAACAGAAGAATGTTTGAAGCCTGGTCCGTGTTTGATCCTACATTCGCCAAACAGAAATTAAAATACTTATCTAAACTAAGGTTTTAATTGTTTTTTTTTTTCATGTTTAGCTGATTTCACACAGTATTTTCTATTTATTCAGAAAGGCAGTATATTCAAGGGGAGTCAAATTGGTGAATGAAATGCATTGCAACATAATCAAATCATCTTTTTTTCAATCCCCATTTAAGACACGTTAAGAGGCAAAAGAATAACAAGTCTGAAATCAATTAAATCGTCTGTGACTTGCCAGTCACCCCTAGCCCACCAAATAAATAAACGAATACATAGCAATTTCATTATATTAATTGCAAACTCTCAAATCCATCAAATCCATGACAAACCCTCACTTTTGCATGTCAATATTAAATAAATCCAAATGAAACATTTCATCTATCTTAACTCTTCTTAGACTTACTGTATTTCAATATATCTACTGACTTATTTGCGCATGTTGTTTTTGACACTGATGATTATTCTTTTTTTCTTTTTTGTGAATGTTGTACATCTGACAAAGCTGTTTCAGAAAGTCTGCCTGCGGTAAATCGTTCTGTTCACGTGTCCGTGGGACAAAGTCAGCAGCTGGCTCATGCACACTAAATCATGCGTGTTATGTAGACGATAGCTAGTTATTGAGAACATCGGGTACCGACAGTCTGCAGCATGAACGCAACACTTGAATCCGCTATTTTTGTTGTTTGGGTATGGGGTCATTGTTTCAGGAAAGATGCCGATGGGTTGTAAACACGGAAACACAACGGCGGCGTCTTCAGATATCTGGGACTCTGGGACCCGGTTTCAAAAATGTCGGCATTCTGGCTGTTCTGTGTGGAGGAATCATCCATACGACATCCGTTTACCGTTTGGACATGGCTTAAAATGTCTATTTATGTGTTAGAGGACTGTAGGTTTTGAATGGGGATGGAAAGTGATGGACAGAGATTGTTCTTCGGTTGAGTGAGAAGAAACGCATGCAGAGGCTGCTGACATTTACGTAGGAGGATGGGAACAATAAACGTGTAGGAGAAAAGTTTGCTGGAATGATTAGCAAGCTGTAAGTCACAGTTTGCCCAAATATAATCAAAAGCAGGAGGCATTAAAATGTGCAGCGTGTCAAAAGAAGGTAAGACATAATACTCACAATGGGGAACATTGTTCCCTCAAGCTGACGGAGGACGAACGCTGAGCAGAAACCGAAAGCCCCTCAGTCAGAGGTGGATCTAACGGGAGCGTGCCCGCTTCGGGTCGCCCGTCAATCCAACTGTCACGACGACAAGTCGGCCAGTTCCACGGCTGCTGTGTCTGTCTGTTGGTTCCACATCACGTCTGTGTATTACTGAGCATCAAATTAAGAGTTGAGCTCAGACAGTAAAACACGTTTACCGGCTGGATGAGAGGACAGAGACACACGTATCTGCTGTGCCTCCATCTGATAACACTAATACTGACATTTATGTTGTCGGAACATGTCACTCTAATTTCTGTTCCCATTTCGTTGTGTTCCTGTCGCTTCACCAGCCTCCAGAAGGCAAAAACATGTTTGACGTACATCTGTAGCCTGATAATACTTGTTTTTTATTACTATATTCTTAAATGATCTCAGTTGTGTCTTTTAAACCCAAAGCAGCAGCTTGATTTGTGTATTTTAACTCATCTTTTTTTTTTTTTTTAAAGTCAGTAATTTGAACGTAGCAACGTAAAAGAAACTGAATTTCATGTTCACTGGATCCTAACAAACCGAGTCACGTTTTATTAACAGGATAATATCCTTTAAATACACTACATTTGCAGCACTGTTCAGCATGATAGAGAATAGTTGTTACAATATTTAACTGTCACCATAAAGGAATTGTGATTTAAACTGCGATTAAAGGCTTTGACTTCATTGTATTGAGTAGCTCTGCTAGTTCTGTCACTCAATTCAGTATTCCTCTTCTCTCTGTTGTGCTGCAGGGACAATGTTAAAAGAGCTTTTTACTTAACAAAAGCGCTTTGGGGAAAGTGTGTGTGTGTGTGTGTTGGGGGGGGGGGGCCTAAAGAGACATGTAGCCCATATTGGGATAAATAATTTTGTATTACATCAATATAGTATATGTAAAAAATAAATAACTTTTACAGTTTGGAAGAGGATGCTGCTTTGTGAATGAATTTACATCCAACATCCAAGCATCAATGGCCTGAAAAAAAAACATGTTTTTTTTTTTTTCTTTTTCTCTTCCCTGGTGCACTCAACTAACTAAGATAAGGATATAATGTTAAAAATGGCTGAATTCCAAGAGATGAGTGGAGCGAGTTCTGAGCCAGGGGATGTGATTTAACGGGTAAGTGTGAAACGCAGACAGACTCTTAAGGCTGCCTCCAACTATTTCTCTTGGAGGGTAAAAAGAGAAACTGACCATGTCATTTTTTTTCCCCTCATTTGATGGGTTGCGGGACACTTAGACGATCAAATGGCTTTTGCAAATAACTTCACAGTTTAATTTGAACTGCGGCGCTACTGACCTACAGAAACAGAGATCACCGTGACGTGATTAAACCAGTCCTGTCAAACGGCAGGTCGGTGAAGAAGTTTATGGCTGGATTGTGAGCAGCTTGGCAGCCATGTGTGTTCACAGGAGACCTGGAAGTCACACCCACCTCCAAACAACGTTAGCTATGTCCCAGTTCAGGGGCTGCATCCTTTCAAGGCCACGTTTGAAGACGCAACCCGGAATGTGGCCCTGATGTGGGACACAAACACACACGATGAAAGAAAGACATGAGGGGGCATGATTGCCGAAAGATAGAGACAAGAAGTCTAATATAAGCTGTGATTTTCAAAAATACTGTTTGGACTCAAAGGAACTTTGCAAAAACAAAGCACTCCCCAGACTTTGCTGTACACAGTCAATTATGATGAATTAGCTCAGCCTGCTGTGTCTATGATTGGTTGCCCCTGTTGAACACTGTTTGTTTTTCATTTGCAAAATAAAACTGACAAACCGAATGTTATCTAATTGTTTCAGTGCCTGCTCCAAGGCCAAAGGATTTATCTTAATGTGGGTGGTGAAATGCATGTTCAGTTTCCAAAATCGACAAATCAACTGCTGCTTATTTCATGGTTTTCCTTTTTGCTTTGTTTGCAGACAGTGCTTCAGATTTCCAGACCCCCTGCTCCGTCGAGATTGAGAGACCTATCCATCAAGGTTCACAAGCGTCTCCTGCACTTGATCACGACATGAAAGTCTCAAGGGTCTGCAGGCTCAATGAGGTAGAGAAACTATGCTTTCAGGGAAAACCTTGTTTGGTCAGCGCTGTTTAATATTTGCAGAGAGTGCAGCTTTGCCAGAGTGCGACGTCAATCATTTTGAGGAACAGCTGACGGGGTCAACTGATAATACTTGACTTGATTTGGTCTTTATTTTCAAACCAAAGCAATTTAGAATTTATGAAGTGGACCTTGGAAAGTTGGCTTTATATATCAAAGTCCATTGGAAAAAAAAAATGCCATTACTGAAACTACTGAACCAGTGTAAACCATCCTGTTTACTGACAGAAAATCTGTTCAAATCACCCTCCTCTACTCCACAACCCAGTTTGTGGGCTTACAGTTACATTTAAGTGGGTCAAAAAAAAAAAAAAAAAAGTTTGAGAACTCAAGTCACCAAAGGCTTAAAGCAACACATAAGCAAACAGCTTACTCCCCTATCTGTCTCGACTCTCTCCCACACTGGATTAAAGGAAGATAGGGAAGTTGGGCATAGAAATATAATGATTTATTTCAGACAGGTCGCTACACTGGCAGTCAGCATTGTCCCTGGGGATACCCTATTTTATGTATAGTACTTTAACTCACTGCATATGAACATACAGTATACTTTACACATGCTTTTCCTGAGAAAGATGTAATAAAGATTGAAAGTAATGTTAGTCATTCTGCTCAGGCTTATTTCCTCTGATCGTGATTTCTTTTTCAGAAAGCGCTCTGCTCTGTACTTTCTTAATGGAATTATTTGCCTGTATGCTTATGCCATCTGACTAATCCAGTCAAATCAATATATTTATAGAGGCCAGAAACAAATCTTGTGTTGTTGAACCAATGAGTAGTATCTAACATACAATATGAAACACATTTTAACAATTAAGAGAATATATTTACCATGATTTAGCCTGAGTTAGATTTTTTTTAATGTATCAAATGATTGTAATGAGTCAATGATTAGTTTGTTGTGTTTGGAGTCATTTATTAGGTTTAGCATTTGTTAGCTTTAGAGTCAACTGTGTTTTCAGACCATTTCGCAATGTCCCTCCATACATAAGAAGAAACGTCAAAAATGCTTCTGTTTTAACGTTACCTAGCACAAGTTAGCCATGGCTCAGCATCTAGCATTAGCAATGTCACGTATTGTTGCAATGTGTTTTAGAACCATTCAGTCAATCTTTAGTATATGTAATACACATTTACAGCTTGGACAATGTGAAAAAGTTGAGAAATCACTTGCTCTTGCTCTGTGTTAGCCAGTTATTAAGAGTTTTGCCCATTATTAGCTGTGAGTTGTTTTAGAACCAGTTAGCAATATCCTTCCACGCATAAGAATGCCAAAAAAACATTACCTAGCCCAATTTAACCACAGCTTACCAATATTAGTGTAATTAACGTGTTTTCAAACCATTCAGTAAGTTGTATTGCATGTTAAACACAAATTTACAGCTTGGCCAATGACGCAGACAACACATGCTGTGTCTGAAAATGGCGTACTTCGGTGAGTACACAACAATAGTACACTATGTACCTACTCGTGAAGTGCACACATTTCGACAGGGTAGTTCTGTCTCAAATCAACAGTGACGTGGAAATCAAACTTACTGCCGATATGCTAGCTGCTGCATTTTGTGAATGATTACAACACATCAAACCTCTGACCTTACATTTTAAACACCGATCTACAGTGAAGACGACAACTTATCACACACAAGCACCAAACGTACGCAACAATGTCACTGCCTGAAAATGTGCCACGGTTTACTAGCTAGCAAGTTGACGGTAGCATTCGCTGGTATTCCATCAGTAGGTGATATCCCCCGTGGTGTCACTGGTGTCGCTGTTGTCCGACTCACGAAAAGTGAATGGTACACCATGTCTACGGCATAAGATAGCAGCCGTTGAGGGTGGAAAGTGTGCATCGATCCACACTTAGCTTTTCGGACGTTTGAGTGTGCGTAGTACATTACATTTTCACATATTCATTCAGTGTGAACGCACTTGCATACTCCAAATACTCACATTAAGTGTGGAAGTACGCGCTTTGAGACACAGCAACAGAAAAGCAGCTAGAACACACTATTACTTGCTCGTGCTCTGCTGAAGGTGGTGCTGCTATGGAGGCTGACTAAACAAGATGTATTTGCGTCCTTCCCATGTACTGTACAACAGTGTACATGCACAATACATTGCTGAAACACGTATTGTATTTGAGGTACACACTTTTGTTGGACATGTTTTCCATCAGTGTAATGTGTTTTGGCACAAACAACACCAACAGTAATTTCAATGTCAGTCCTCGCTGTGGGACAATAAAGCCTGATCCTGTCTTACATTATGATGAATTATGTCACAAAACTGCCATTCTACAAAAAGCCAACTGAGCAGAAAATCCACTTTAAAACTTTTTTATTCGCGTATGTGTGTTTTGTCGAACACGCACAACATCAAGAGAACAAGTACTACTTGACGACAGAAGGACAGGAAAAACTACATTGTAGAAAGAGCTCACACGACTTCAGTTCATTAATGTGAGTCAGCCATTCAGCCTAATTTCAATTAAAATGTACATTGTCCAAAGTGTAGCTGATGAATAATATGCTGATACATTGACATATGTGTCGGTATGGTTTCTTCCAGTGTGTAGGCATCCGTTATTCCCTTTCATTAAAATGCATCTTCGCTCACAGCTACGGCTTGTGAACATTGTGTGCCTTTGCTCTCCAAACATCTCTTTTTTATTTAGTCACAAATGACCTTTAGCATGGGACTTTGGTGAATATCTTTTATGGTCCCCATCAGAACTGCTGCCTTTGGCATTGTTATCACTAATTCTTAATTGTATTAGAGATTTTGTGGAAATTGCAGACACAGTTGTTAATTGGTTTATGTTTCATATCTCAGAGATAGGTTGTCCTTGGCTCTCCGTCTCTCTGTAACCACCTCAGGACTATAACACTGTAGACCCGCATTCATTGGTTTTATCCAAGTTTCAAATGCTTTTTGTTAGTTTTTTTTTTTTTTTTTCAATGTGTTATTCTTGTTGTGCAATGTGATTATTTGTTTAGAGAGAAATTGACTTGAAATGTTAAATCAAAATTCAAAATGCAACAACAGAATAAGAATTATTTGGCACAGTGATGAGAGGAATTCAGTTAGATGCTAGACAGAAAGTCTAATATCAGTATAACACTGATAAGTGGAGGGGAAGACTGGGTATATGATAGAATATGATTTTCACTTTCTTCAAAGAGCATTTTAGAAAATATTCAGGCCGAGTCTTGTCCGACCTTCATTTTCAATGACTAATGTTCCCACAGCTAATCCTATCAGCTGTTATTAATTAACATTAATTTCTTGAGTAACCTGATGACAAGCCATAATGAAACATGGCTGATGTCAGGTTTGGGTTCTCGCCACAGCTGTTGTCTGACAAACATCGTTTGTGAGTGATGACACCCTGTCTTGGTGGTACGAGGGAGTTTGGGAGTCCACAGCTGCACTCAAGTAAAAGAATGTTTGATTACGGGCACATGTAAATCTACACCTGGATAAGTACTTGATTTGCTGTACATTACATTGTGTTGCAAAGCACAATTTGCATGTGTCAAGAGCCGGGGTCATAGAAGACCGCAAAAATACACAATTGGAAAGTATTTTCTAATTATGGACATGAACATAAATGAAGTAGATGTGTGTGGATCCCGAACACAAGATATCTGCTATGTTAGGGCCAGTTAATGTGTGTTACAGCTAAAAACAACCACATACATCCGTTACTCCTGCATGAGAGGACTGTTACCTAATGCAGCGCCCCCTACCTGCTGTGGCAATACTACTCACACATTACCTTGTCTCAAACAAAACAACATATAACCAAATAACCTGAGACATCAGCTTGTCCTCATTTTATTTAGCGACATCAGCCACATCTCCTACATGAAGATACAAGGTTTTACCACAAGATTTCACCATGGTAACTGCTCCTTGTGTTTATGGGTTTCCTCTTCTTCTACATTACTCTCCATGTTTCCTCTTGAACCTCATTGATCGTAGTGGTGACGCAACACTTGTCTTCAAAAAGATGGAGCTGGTTGTGTTTTTCAGGATTCATTGATTGTGTGCTGAAAGGTCCTTCAAGCTGGGCTCTATAATTCTAGTTTTCAATCTCTCTTCAATCTCTCTCTGATTTGTGTTCTGATGATCTCATGTCTTTATATTTTTATTAATTATAAGAATTCATTGCCGAAACAACTTGGTGGTAGTTTGGGTAGTTTGACCAGTTGCAGGGGATTAATGGACCCTTTTCTGCGACATAAGTAATGTAATTAATTTCCTTTTAAGATATTGAAACTTACTAAATTCATCGGTTAGTGTTTGCAGTGTTTGTGTGTGCGATTCTCTAAAGTGGAGAGTGGGAAAAGCAGATATCTTATTATCCATGATTAGTTTTCCATGTGGCCTCGCCTTACCTTTGTAAACGTAAACGGGGAATTAGAACAACAATTGCAATCTGACACTGATGGCAAGAAAGCTAGTCATGAATTAGTCCAACACCCTTGATAGGCTTAAAGGGGGAAGCAGCAAGGGGGAGAGATTACACACTGGAGACGCTTGCTGGATTTTAATGTGTAAACATCCTAAATGTCTCTGCTCAATATGTTGATGTCAGATGTTTATGTCTATTTTGCCTCATGTTGCATCGTAATTAGAACGTCACTTGACTGATGCCAGTTGTCACTGAATGATGTTGTGGGGAACTTAAAAAGCCCTTTTAATGGCATTTTAAAAGATAACGTGTCCCCAAATCAATACAACAATTTTTTCTTAGGTGTATTTCCAAGGTCTGTGGCTACTATACTAAAAAAAAAAAATTATAATTTAAGTAGAACTGGAGGCACCACTGTACATACACGCCACAATCCTGGCTGCTGCCAAACTGGAAGATTTAACACGGTGGGATTTAACAGTTGGCAACCTCAGCTTTCCCCCATGCACACCAGTTAACTGGCAATAATGTTCAACTGAGAGCTTTGCCTTGAGCAATTACCACAGCTGTTACTGATGGTATGTGTCTACATGATGGCAATCACTGTTGAAAGGTGCCAGGGACATTCGGGTAAAAAGATGAAACCTGCTAACTGACAAAAAACATGTTACAAAAAGTGTAAACATACACAAATGATCAAAATATGCTGATGATAGGCTGTCAAAAATTAATTTGTTTCTGAAAATGCCCCCTGTCTAAAGTCTAGAAATGTCTCTTTTTTTTAAATGCATGACTTTTTAATTGCAGCTGTAGTGTCCATCAGCACCAACAGACCTTGTTGGCCGTGGTGGAATGCGTCGAATTTCAGAAATCTGTCTGCGCCCTTCCGTCACTTTCATTTAAGAAAGACATCAACAAGTGATATATTTTTGTCCTGAAACACATGTGAATTTATTTTTACCCCTTTTTTTAAGACTTGTATGACAAGCCCACCTCCATTACCTTCCAAACACACGAGTCGCAGCAACTCTTTCAAGGTTTTACAATTATAAAAAATTAAAACATATATATTTATTATTATTATTATTATTATTATTATTATTATTATTATTATTATTATTATTATTATTATTATTATTACCTGTTTTTTGTTGGTTTTTTTACTTTATTTTTTAATCTCATTGTGTGGAGCCTATTATTATTTTGTTGATTCGCTTTCATGGATCAGTCCAAGTGATGATCTACAACTCTATATAGCACCTTAAAGTGGTGTGTATATCATTTACCTCGCAGATGTTTTGATCGAGAACGAAATGTGTACATTTTGGGGAACTGGTGCCAACATAATGAGAGACATATGCCATATTTAATTTGAACTAATGTACAAACCCTCTCCTCACCTGGCACATCATCGCTACCTGCACATATTGAAAAAGCTCGTAGGATGTGAGGATAAATGTGCTTGTACTCACATTAAGGATACATTTGTTGTGAAGAATTGCTGTCTCTCTGAGATATCACAGCTTAATGAAATAGTGTGTGATGAATGTGTGCTGTAATTCTTACGGCTCATTTCCTGTTGTTGTCTATAACTCCACTTCTCACTGAACTGTGTGCTCTTTGTGAAAAATGGCAGTGAACCAGAATGTGAGGACAAAAAAAATCTATAACTCTGCTTCTTTCATTTGAAGCTGCCCGGTCCTCACTCACCCAGACGCGTTCACCTCACCGATCAGCTTCCCGTCACCTACCTACAATTCAGTTGAATTCAATTCGTTCAATTTCTATTCAGTTTGACTTGTAAAGCCCAGCATCACAAATCACAACTGACTTTACGGTCCACACAACTCAACATCCTCCGTCCTCAGACCCTCGACCAGGGTGATGAACAACTGCCAAAGAACCTTTTATACTTTCAAATGTACAATAGCACACAGCGTTTTTTAACCATATACTATATTTTTGACCACATACTAACTAACTAATATTTTTGATTGTGTTTTTGCTTTCTGAGCAGCTGCGTGTTCTGTGGCTGTGAGGTGTGTACAGACACAGTGAACAAGAGGGTCCACAATAGTTGCATGTTTCAAGTTGTTGTGCCCGTGGACCCAGCTGCACTGATGATGTGGTTACACCTTGCAGTTCACGTTCTCTCTCTACCTCATCCTCCTCCAACATTGGCAGAAGCTCCATACATATCTTCAGCCAAGCGGGCAAGGTTGTTCTTTGGTGTGTTATCAGACTGACTCTCCTCAGTTCTCTCTCTTACCTTTGTGTTTTATCTGTAATATCTGTGTTAATGTTGTCACCAGTGAACAGTAAGGGTAAATAATGCCTCAATGAGCACTTGGAACTGTTTTATTACACGTTGCTGTTTTTTTTTTTAATTAAAAGTTTGTTTGAGATAAAGCTGTCTTGTGAAATAAATCACCGTCTGCAGAGTTTGTAACTTTTTGTTTTAATGAGTACTAAAATCACCAGGCATTGGCTGTGTTGGTTCCTGATTGAATTTAAAAAGGTTTTGACTCATCTAGGACTTGATATTGCTGCAGCACAGAATGAGATTATGCAGCGCCCTGGCATCATTAGGGGAGATAGAGATGTAAGATAGTGTATCATCAGCATACAAATAGTACTTGACATGTATATCATTTTCAGCTCTACTCGGTTTGGTTCCAGACACGACATTTGCAACGGCTGTGTTAAACTGCCGTGAAGGTGTTTTAGACGTGAAACAAACATACAATGTAGGACATGGAGGATATGTTGAACTTGCTGCTCAGTTTGTGCATTTTTGTCGAAGACAGAACGAGACAAGATTGCATCTGTACTTCATTGACGGACCACAATGTTTTGTTTTGTTTTTTTGCACACAGTGGCCATGTTAAATGAGCATGAGACATGTGACAGCAGATTCTTGTGTTGACAACAGTGCTTAGGACGTGCCTTTCCCTTTGTTGACCAATCTGAGGCCGGCAGTCTACATCTTACTAAAAATAGCACCAGGTACAAGGCATTATCCTGAATGGAAAAATGTTTTCACGCCAAAGATTTGTCACTGAACAGCCTCTACGCCATCTTCTGGGACCATTCAAAAGTATCATTTTACTCTTAATTCTGGATTTCTTGGCACAAAAC
>CAAKHB010006171.1:15919-41906 GCA_901007665.1 Aeoliscus strigatus | reverse complement strand
CAATCCACTTTGGTGGCATCCCGGGTGTGTATAGCTGATCTTACTTTATTATGAGCACATGATAAGATTACAAAATTCAATTAAACTTGATTGTGGCCCCAACTTGATTGTAAATGCATCTAAATTAAATAAGCAGATACACAACGGGAAGCAGAAGAAAAACTAATTTCTCCTCATTATCTCATCATGCCAATCAGACACCAGATATTTTAGAGAAGTGCATGTTGCACAGACTTCTTCCTGGGTTTGAGAATTTACTTTTATAAATATTTCTGAACGCCCACCACTGATTGGAACAATTAGCATTTGATAATGAGTTCATGGCCTAGTCGTCCTGGGATGTTTGGGTATTTTGGATAACAAAGGAATTGACACGTGAGTGTACCACAAGACCAAATACAACAGTTTATCAGCCTTTATAAGTCTTGGAGGGGTGATTATTTGGGTGATTTAACTGCAAGAACGCAGTCAAAACATCAATAATATAATAATCAATACCCACTTTATAAGACATTATATTGAGGAGAAATATAACATTATACAGTCACAGATTTCATTGAACAATTTCATTATTAAATAGCCTTTTTGGTTTGATTTTGAGGTAATGCACACACACAGTTAATTAATTGATATAACAGCATCATTCCCTGGTCTTTTTCGGAATGTTATTCTTTGCTCAAAGTCAAGTCAGTCAATTAAAGCGTGATTATTTCTCATTTCAAATTCTGTGTTGGAATTAAGATGTGTCTGACGCACTGGATGGTTAAACACTCTCATCACGGTCGGATGAGATTACAATTAGAATTCTGTTGAGTACAGTCAGTGTCAGCTACATAGTGATTGCAGAAATGAATATGTTTCTGTGGGTTTGAGAAAGTGGGAGAAGACAAAAAAAAAGTGAGCGTCTTTAAAAAGACAAAAGGAACAGTCCATTTTCACATTCTTAACTGAATTAAATCGTGAATCTGTGGGACAGAGTTTCCTGTGCTCTACGTTTTCTTTCGACAGATAACTTTGTTGACTTTTTCACAACGAAACTTACCTGAAGAAATCTGTGTTATTGTGTTATGTGCATTAGCAGCCAGGTAAGAACGGCAACTGGCATCAAAGTTGGTAATGTGATTCATTTTACATTTCATTTTCGAGGTTCACAGGTTAATCAAGTATTTCTATTAGAATCGTAGTTGAGAGCGAAGGAGATAGTGCTGTTACAAATTGCGAATGTCGGAAGTTGAAGGAGGTGAATCGATAAGACTCAAAGGTTGTTTTTCATCAGCTCCGTGCGTTTCTATGTCTTGAGACCGTAAATTAATAATGTTGATGGTGCGTACTAGCCTGGAAATACCTGTCCGTCTGGGCAAGATCCATTGGAGCTCACAAACTACGAACAAAATCAGCGAAGACCAGTCACATGGGATGACAAGAACATGCGCCATCAAAGTGGTTCTGTACCCACCCAACAAAGATGGACGATGAAGAGCAGTCATTTGAATCAACTTTTGCGTCAACAGTAAAGACGTAAGAAAATATGAACAAAGACCATCTCACGTACTGCTCTCTGAATGTGTTTTACTCATTTCCAGGTTCCTCTTTGTCAACACAACAGTGAAGCTCATCAGTGAGATGATTGCTCAGGATGGACGGAGGAGTTGAGGTCATGCAATTTGTACTGAGACGCTGGAATGCACTTCATTTTTCGACCCTGTTCACTATGTGTGTATTAAATCTTATTTATTTCATGTACTTGGTTGTTGTTTTTTCTATGCGGCAGACCCCGCTGTCCGAGATAGATTTCTCTCAAGGGACACTAATACGCCATATTGACTATGACTTGACTCAATTTCCATTCTATTGTTTTCTTTCCATCAAACGCTCTCCTCCAAAAGAAACGTGGCCATTGACTACATTTTCTGATAAAGTGATTGTGTTCGTTGCTCTGATTGGTCGTAGATTTATCCAATTGCGAGTTCAGAAAGGCCAACATTTGTTACCAGGACAATACCTCTGTTTTTTTTTTTTATTCTGATTAATAGAAACAAATGTTGCGTTGGCCAAACCGACGGTGCTAAATCCCAAAACACCTTTCAGCGTCAGTGAGCCAATTCATCGGTCAAAAGCCCCAGAGCCAGCTTACATTTTCTCAGTCAATTCACTGCCCTTTTGTCTCAGCTTTTCATTGTCCACAGAACAACAGCAGACATTTGGTGACAAAAATGAAGTACACAACCATTTACATACCTACAATGAGAAACAAAAGGGGACTGCAACAAACAGAAGCTGACCACCACTGTTGAGAACGACACATCAAAACTACCAACATGTCTATTCTGCTTGCTGCCTGCTTTTACCTGATATGCAGAACTAATTATAAGCATAATTCTCTCTTTAAAAAAAGGGTTCCGATCGGTGTTCTACATGTTTTGCGGCCAGTAGGAAGGTAAAGAACAGAGACTTAGACAGTGTCTCTTCGTGATTCTATCATTCATAAAGGAGCCTTTGACCTTGGCTGTGAATCTTACAATCGTTACTTTGTGTGTTATTATGTGCGTCTGTTCTAGCAGACTCACATATTAATGTTGTGCACGTGTATTCTTCAACACAATGATGATAGTACACAAACTTTGAAAGTTTCTTCTTTTAAACCCTCCACTGAGAGCATCTGATTGGTTAATCCTTGTTTTGTAAACCGAGTCGGAGACAGGAAATGGCCAAATGGAACACTCCCAACCAGGGAAATCCGCCTCAGAATCCAAGATGGCGGTGTTATCGCTGTGTGTTACTGTTTTTATAGCTCTTAACGCATTTAATTTTATTGTTTAGGTGTACATAGAATACCACATACATACATGTAAGAACTAGCAGAAGAACAGATTTTTTTTCGAAATGTTTGAAAATGGAATTCAAACAACTTGGTGAAACGCACCATAATTCTGCATGGAGTTTGAAACTTCCCACAAAATCTTGTTTGCATATGTTCTTTAATGAAA
The DNA here is from genome assembly GCA_901007665.1 of Aeoliscus strigatus. NCBI lineage: Eukaryota > Metazoa > Chordata > Actinopteri > Syngnathiformes > Centriscidae > Aeoliscus > Aeoliscus strigatus. Next base: position 38,919 of record CAAKHB010006171.1, on the reverse strand, counting down.
CCTCTCTTTTCCTTACAGGACATTCGACTTTTCTTACGGGCATAATCAACTGTTCTTCTAGTTGTTCTTTGTGCACTTGTGAACATCTATGCAATGTCATTCTCTGGTATAGACCCGTGGTGCTGTTTGCTTTCCCTTCCTCCGAGGAAATTAAAGTCTCTAATCTAACAAGGAATCTATTCAAATGAGGAGCCCTCGTCGCCTGCTGCGTCTGTCCAGTTCGGACACTTTGCAGTCTGGTAGAGACAAGGAGCACAAGCTTGGGAGCACGATTAATTACACCAGGATATTCTGCCCAGAGGGAGAAGCTGAAAATATAGTTTGTGATTTGAATGACAGCACCTCTAAATTGTTATGACCTATAGGCAGAGAACATTTACGCTTCATGGCCTCTGAACATTATTTTAAATAATTTAGCTGATCTGTAAGATCTTGACGGTTTCATGTACATATTCTCTTGATTATTCATGAGAGAAAATCAACACCTGCATTATTAAGATGTGCATATTGATGCGCTGTACAACGTCTCCATCACATGCATTGGGGCGTTTTCTATATGTCTCTTGACTAGATTCCTTTCTCCTATTTCTACACAGTAAAGTTACATTTTGAGAATAACTTGCACCCTTGAGTAAATCATAATGGTATTGAGCCTGAGTTATGCTACTGCATCAAATCGATGGCATACCTATGCTGTTGCTGCGATTCTGTTGCCGTGACACCGTAATGAGCCCTTCGAACTTCTCCTTCACTCTATTTCGAGGCGGTGCAGTTCCCCGCCAGAGCACTAGGGGGTCGCGTTGCTCTAGTTGATTCACAGCTCTTTGGGGGATTAACGCTGGCTGATAGAAATCCTTTGGTTTGATAAATGTTGGTTTCATAGATGAAATCTAACAACTAGCTGCTACATTAGTTTGTCTGAATGTAAAGTTTTACGCTTGGACAGAGCAGCCCTCTCGCCTGTGCTGGGTCTGCGTTGCCTCGACACGTAGGAACAATTTTCTGGAGATGCACGTTAACCCACGCTGTAGGCTACGGAGCGCCCTCTGCGTAGCCACGTACCCTACGCCGCAGGTACACTGTGGATTTGACGCAGTAGCATAACTCAGGCTTTATGCTCACCACTCCTTGTCTCTTTCACTTCTTCAACTGTTTTCTCAAGCGTGTTCGTACATTGATGCATTTCATTTATTTGTTTCAGTCCACTGAAACAACACAACATAAATACAATACTGTCAACTCTAAGGATAATAATGACAGATAAGGTGTAGGCAGAAGCTACGGCTTAATCAATTAATACATGAGTCACTATTAGAGGACAGGAGCACAGTTCAATAACCAGGAAGCTTAATGCAAACACAATGAATTACCCATGAAAATAAGTGCCTCTGAGTCATTCAGTTTTATGACTATGCAACTTTTGTTTTGAGGCAGTTATAGGATGATGGCGCTCTAATTTATGTCTTACCTTAATGCTAATCAGATTTTCAAAACGGCAGTGGTAATGAGAGCATGCAGGTCAAAATCTGAAGCCCGTTTAGATGAGGTCAGTGTATTGTGTATTTAAAGAAAAATCCTGACGTATGCAGTATTAGACTAGTTTAAATATTAACAAGGTCCCTCATATATTATACCATTTTTTTGTAAAAGCCACCTGAGATACAGGACTTAAAGTTTATAGTCCTGTAGTTGGTGAAGTTACACGTCACTGACAGTCACCACGTATTATCTTCAAAAGTAGGTTATCATTATTACTATTATTATTATATTGTTATTACAATTCTTATTGATACTATTTATTTAGTATTGGTCATGTAGTAGTAGTAGTAGTATCCTATCCTATTATCCTGCTTTCCTTGGTTCTGTATCAAGAAAATTTGCGTCCAAATGCAGCCGCGATAACACACTGATAGTCTGTAGTTCATACTCCAGGCCTGTAGGTGGCGCTGAATTTCACCAACAACGGAGGAGAAGAAATAGTACTTGATCGGCACTTACATGACTGCCAAGGAAATCAAACTGTCCAAGACGTGAGTTTGAAGTTCAAAGTAAGATCTGCTCACTTTGAGTCACTATCACCTGAAGTAAACAAACAAAACAAAGTATAACGGATATCGAAGCAGCAATTCAACCATCCAATATGTGATTTTTACCAGAAAAGTGAGCGGACAGTGATGTCGGTCGTGTCGTAGTTACTACTACTGTAACAAGATCCACTTCATCAGTTGATGCCACTTGAAGTGAACAGAGAAAAACAAAAACACTGACAACTGTAAAAAAAAATTGAGATTCAACTCGCAGACGTAGAAATACAAAAACTCACGATTTTACACCCAACAGACCCAACCGGAGGGCTGCATATTCAAATTCCCGGTTCCCCAATCGTGTTTGCTCGCCAACAGCTGCTCGGCAGGCAGTGAAGTAACATCATTAAAGCTTGTTACCTGACACAAAAGATGCCCACTGCTGCTGCAAATTACACTGATTAGACACACAAATCCAAGCAGTATAAAGTATCAAGCTGTATTACACTGCTCAGTGTTGTTGTTCCAGGAGTTCAAGGGTTTTACAACTAATGAGACAGATGAAAAAGATCTGAGAAAGCAACACGTCCTTCATCTCCGACAACCATCACCTAATGTTGTTCCTCCTTCTACAGTTACAGAGATGTTACACATTTATTTTCTCACCTTGTGGGTTCAGGTTTGGGAATCAGGGTATGGGAATTTTTTTGTGGAGAAAAGGCTTGAAAAAGTTCAGGCACATCAAAGTTTCATATATATGTATATTCTTATTTAATGGAGAGGTTTTTTTTGGAGGGGGGGGTTATCCCTCCACCTTTTCATGTCCAGTCTTAGATCACATTCCGGAACTTCTTTCACTACAGAAAATCTATTTCCGTGGGCCTGGAGGTGTTCATACGTAAAATTACCATTGGTGAAGATGCTCTTTGTGGCTATCTCCCAGCCCACACTAATTCCCTTAGATACTGTATTATTCTGATAGATTCTTCAAAGATGTTATGGGGGGCTATGGGCTCTGGCTTGTTCCCTGGTATGAATGAATTCCTCTTGACTGATGACATCGCAGATTATTTAAGAAGTCAAGTACTTAGCCTCTCCTGAAAAAAAAAAAAAAAGCAGTCCATAAATTTAAATCAGCTCTTCACCTTTAATAATGATTTATGTCTTATCTTTCTCTAGTTTGAGGGCATGTTTTACAGAGTGATGTGAAGTAGTGTTGGAATGAGGAAACAATTGAAGAGTGACTATTCCACTAACATTCTTTTCATCTGTTTTCTTTCTTTCTTTTTTTCTAGCTCAATATTACTGCTGCCTTCCACTTGCCAAAATAGAAAGAAAATACAATTTCCGTCTCTCCGTCCAGGAGCGAGGGGGGTCAGCGCCGCTGTTGCCGATCAGCGCTGCCTGACCAAGGCTTCCCATCCACGGCGCGTCTCCCAACGAGGCACAACGGATCCATCCCTTACTGGTCCGTCGCTCATCTCAGAGTGGACGGTGGTCCACCGTGAAATTCCCTTCCACAGGACGGACAACAAGACCCTCATGGCTGTAGCGACTTCCGCCCCATGAGTCAGCCACCTGCCGGGCGGGCCTCCGCGACCCAATGAGCTCTCAGTTTCAGCGGAGCAGCCACCTCTAGCGTGTTGGTTTCCGATCGTTGCACCATGTGATCCCCCAACATTTTCGGTATCACAGGGCCTTCCTCCAGCCGGCCGTTCTCTCCATCAGTCGTCCCTTCCTCCAGGTCAGGCAATTTCATGCTAGCTTCCGCCATCTCTCATGTGATTAATTAGTTAGATGCTGAATCATCAACTGGACGTTTCCTTCATGGACCGAGAACCAAGATCACGGGTTCTATCAGATGTCACTCGTGTTTCCACTTGTTTTTCGTTCTCGGCCATGTTTCATTCTCCGTCATATCTCATTCTTCATCGTGTTTCATTCTCCTTTGCGTTTCCTTCTCTGCAATGTCTCGCTCTCCGTCGTGACTCGTTCTATAACGTGTTTCATTTTCGTTTCCTTCTCCACCGTGTTTCATTCTCATGTTATGTTGTCCGCTGCTCTCCTCCTCTCTTGTCTAGTATCCGCCATGTTTGATTCTCCATCGTGATTCGTTGTACGTCATGTTTCGTTCTCCACCATGTTTCATTCCCCATCATTTTTCGTTCTCCATCACAGTTCATCGTTCGTCATAGTTCCGTCCTCTTACATGTTCCGTTCTCGTGTTTCATTCTCTGTTGTTTTTCGTTATTGTCTTTCCTTTTCTGCCATGTGTCGTCCTCTGTCATGTGTTATCCTCCGCTATGTTTTGATCTCATGTTTCGCTTCCTGTTATGGTTCGTTCTCAAGTTTTGTTCTCAAGTTTCATTCATATCGGTCTTTCTCAAGTTCGTCTTTCCATTCGTTCTCATCCCTTCGTTTCAACCCCATTTGTTGTCATCCCTTTGTTTTAACTAGTAATATAATAATAATTATAATAATAAAAACAATAATAATTGAATGATAAGGACTAGTAATTGTTCTGAATGTATTCCAATCACAACGTCTGCAATTTTTTATTTACCACTTTGTTGTGTGTGATAAACCATTTAAGTACGGGGGGAAAAAAAGGCATGAATAGAAACATCACACCATACGACAGTCTACAAAAAAAGACATCTGTCTGTTGAATTGTGACAACAAAAAATTACAACTGGAAAGTAAGAGAGGTTAAATAGATTTGAAAAACACCGATGCAGAAAATGCAATCACAGGCTTTGTGATCATGTTTGTGTGTGTGTTTGTGAAAGCGAGCATACAGTATGTCGCCGCGCAGTCGACTAATCTTCAATCAAACTCATTTGCATTTTATGCAAATGAGAAGTCTCTTCTCTCTCTCTCTGCATTGTTCATTCACAAACCCTATAGGATATCACTTTCACTGCCGCTGCGCTTCCACACAACTGTCAATGCAGGAGCAGGTGTGAGAAACAGCAACAAATGAGCAAGAATGGGTTTAAAAGAGACTAAGGGTGTCACGAGGGGAGAAGACACTAGAGTTGTTTTGCCTTTGAAAGCAGCAGTCTCAAATGCTTTTCATTCTAAAGACCATGAAACAAAACAAGACGCGCTCGGTGGGCAATGGCCTTTGGTGGAGTGGGGAAAGATGCTGAGCTGTGCTCTCGACTACACTGCAGTAAAGTCAAGTCAAATTTTGTTTGACTTTAAACCCACCATTCACAAGTAGCTCTTAGAGACAGAAAAGGAAAAACGTCCTTTTACAGACTCAGAAACCAAGACCAGATCCAAGATTACATGTGGATGGTCTTCTGCCTCCACCAGCTGTGGTGAAGCTGAAAGCAACAGGGAGAGAAGACCCATATTCGACACGGTTGTGTGGCTGTGAAAATGACTTCTGTCACCGATGATTATAATATTTTGCAGTAGGTTGAGTACATATGTCACATCCCATGAAATACTGACATAATTATCCACCTGTTCTTCCCAGCTATGTCCCCTCTGGTCAAGTGGGGGTGTCCTTTTCACAAAGAAAGAAAAACAAAACTTATTATACAAGGCTTCAAATATGTAGTTTAAAAGTGACACTATCACACTATCACACTATATCTATTAAGAGGCCTAGACACTTATAGGGACAACACAAAGAGCAGTTTGCATATTCCGGGAAACGTTTTCCTGACTTTCAGCACAACAATAGATCGATGCATCATCAGCGTAGCATATTCATTAGTAGTGATTTAGTGCAAATGCGTAAAAAAGTAAATCATTGAAATATTTCTGTATATTTGCTGTCATCGAATGAGTAGTGCGTCCAGTTTCCTATGATTTGACCTTTCTAATTCGTGTTTCTGTTATCAGTGAACTTAGAGCTGCCCAAAACCTCCAAAGCTTCCGCACTCACGCATCAAGTACTATGACCCACACATGAAGTGTTGATTTCAGAAGAATTCAGTCAAACACTTTGGTGTACATGTGTTTCCTGTCCTGCCAACACTCGCAGTGCAGCTCAGCTGCAAAAAGAGAGAAGAAAAATATGTTTGTATTTATATTTTATACCTTTGACATACTGGGGTGATGAGTAATACCATTCCTTTGTGTCAAACGTTCCTGTATAACTTGGGGTATGTAGACAGGCTGTTACAGTAGCTGAGATGTGTACATTTTCAAAGTTTCTCGATACTTGGATAGTTTGATGTATTTTTCATTTAGTAAATGCTTTTGTCGCTGCTCTGTATTTGCTCTATATTTTATTGACGATGTCTGTCGAGTATTCTACGGTTATGTGTGTATTGGTCTGGTTTTGCAGTCTTTGTTCTGCAGTTGGTAAACTCTTTGGGTTTAAATGACGATCCGACTCATTTCTGTTACTGTGATGGAACCTGGAGGATTATTAAAAAGGGTGAAACCTCTTTGGGGGATATGAAGCCATAACATAAGACAGTCCAGTTGAAATTATTTTTGCAAGAAAGGTGATGGAATTCACATTTTAATTGAATCTGACGAATGAGTGTTGTTTTTTCAATTTTACAAATTTAGAAAAAGATTTGTTAAAATGTTAAAAGCATATTAACCAGAGGAATCTCTGTCTTTTATTTTTAATCTGCTGAGATTGTATTTTCTTCTGAGACAGTTTTACAACTCTGGGATTAACTGAGTCACTGAACTAGAAGGTTATGTCAATCTACAGATCTGTAACTAAGTCACTGCCATGACATTTACAGTGGAGCGTCAGAAACACATGATTCATGACACATTTTGTGTTTGGCTTTTCCACATAAGTTTCAATGTGAGTAAACAAATATTCTATAAGTCAAATGTCAAACAGTGTCTTGATACAAATCAATAGTTTTTTTTCCCCCCTAAGCAACTTTTTAATTCCAGTAAATATAATCTAATCCCTCATGAGGAAAATGCCAAATACCAAGGGCAGAGTTTACTGAGGAGGCATCCTTCACTTCCTCTGTCATAATCCGTCGCCACATGTTAGAGGTTAAAGTGGATTTAAACTCAAATAACATTCACTGCTTTTCTCTCCATCTCTAGTCTGTGCATCGCCATTAGGGTAATAGTGTTCGGCTCATATGCACAGCAAAAAATGGATTTAGGATCCATTAGCTTATTAGGCACAAAATGACATTATCTCCCCTCAATGTGAGCTCCATAGCCGCCATTTGGAGATAAATTATGCCGTAGCAACACCCCCTGATCTGTCAATCATTCCCCTTATCAGTCTGTCTTCCCGTGGGGTAGCAATCACCCGTTTGTTCTGTTTTAAATGAGCGTCTCTGTTGGGGTGGATCCAGGCGACATGTCCGTAGGGACCAATTGCAATGAGAGCGATATGGTAAAATATCGGAAATGCGCTGGAAAAAAAAGAGTTTGTAGCGTTATTATTATTCATTCTTGTTTGATTTTGACTGTAGGAATGCATGATTGTTGGTAACTGCAGTCCTGTTGCTGCCAGTTCAAAACTGTTTCCCTTTGACACGTTTTGGTAACTAATTTTAATATCTGGTGTTTGACTGCTGCAGAAATACCACTTGTTTATGTGGAATCTTCCCGTGTGGCCTTTGGAGGATGAATTAGAAATTAAATAGTGGGTATCTGAAGGGTGAGCTCTACTCCAAATTGGAATCTCTCCTCTCATTGCTTCATTATCACAGCTCTCTCTTTGTGTCTGCTCGGAGGCTAATTAAGAGGGGGGATGCGGGGGGGGGTGCAGCGAGACCCAGAGAGCAAGACCCCACTGATGGAAATCAAATGAGAAGGACAGGAAGAGGAGAATAGAAAAATAATCTGCAGCACTGCCTTCTTAAAATGGATGAGAGAAGTGCCAGTGACATCTTCGCATTAAAAAAAGGATGAGTAATCTGTGTGTAGGAAGAGCGAAGTGCGAGAGGCATCATCTTTATTTACTGTGTTGAGTCTTAACGGATCATTCCTGTCATTTTTATCTTGCCCCTGTGGCTGGTCAAGTGATCCACGGGGGACTGAAATAATTGCAACGGGTGCAGCTTGTTGTAGCCAATGTCAAAAAATGGTGTCATTGTCTGACCGCAGCATAGAGAGAGAGCGATCATGGAGATACCGAACGTGAGCATTCTTTGCCTGTAAGGAGCTGTTGCAAAAAAAAGCCACCTAGCTACAATTGCTAGACTCATTAACTCCCCATCCTTTCAATTCTCACTGACCACAGTGAGCCAGCAGGTGCCGTTTTTTTTTCTTCTTTTTCCCCTTTTCTTCACTGACTTCTGACCTCTGATAAACCGTGAAAAGGTTGTTTCCGGCTGTCATCCTGTTCCATCTCAAGCTCCTGACTTCATTTCGGGCTACCCTCAGGTGACCGATGCCCTCCAGCAGCCATAGTGGTTCTGACCAGAATGAAGAAAGAACGCGATGAATTCCATCTGCAGACGACCAAATTACAACCAAATTGCAACCATCATGTATCATTAAATGGGCGACACGGTGGAGCAGTGGCTAGTCCCGTCGCCTCATAAGAAGGTCTCTGGTCCCTGCTCTGGGCTGTGGTGTTTGCATGCACGCCCCATGTCTGCGTGGCTTCTCTCCGGGTACTCCGGCTTCCTCCATCCTCCAAAAGCATGCTGAGGTTAAATGGTCACTCTAAATTGTCCGTAGGTGTGAATGTTCACCTGTTCACAGCTGGGACAGGAAGAAGTGGAAGATGATTAATGAATGAATATCACCATTGAAATACAATTGTCACTGTAGCCATGACGACAAATTACCCAAACAAACAGACGTCAGAGGTTTTAGCATAACTCATTTTTTCTGTTAACTCATCTGTGTTCAATGTGCCTCAACCTAAACGATCTTGACACATGATAAAATCCATTTGTTTCACTGTGCAGTTTACTCGAGTCAGGTCACCCGTCCAAATGGGATTTATCAATGGAAATAAGATGATCTGCAACATCCAGTAAGTCTAGTTGAAGCTTAGTAATGGTACTGATCAGAAAAATGGCAATTAAATGACCAATCAAGGCTTTTTTTTTTGTTTGTTTGATTGACTTATCAAAGAATCTACTCTGCATTTCTGTTCTAGAGTGAGTTGCAAATCAGAAGCAGAAAGCGTTGAATCTCTCTCTCTCTCTCCATCTACTCTGGCGAGGTCAATCAATCACTTAGAGTTTCCCTTTAAACCCCTTTGAGACAAGTGACCTTGCAAAACGGCGTTTGTCAACATCTCTGTATTGTAATTCAGACTAAACGACACAGCTAAGACCATGCCAGTGGCGCATCATTCAAACTGGCCATCTAATCTAATACAAAAGTCCACCTTATTAAATAAACCACGTCTCATGTCCCATATTTCAATAGGATATATTGTCTAAAGTAAAAGGAATGTCAGATCTTAAGAAGGTGTGTGGGGGGGGTTGCACAAAATCAGATATAGAGAGTCGTAGAATCCCAAAATAAACTAAAATGAAAATCTCTCTGGTAAGTGGCACCACTGGCTCCATAACCCGGTGTCTCTGTGTTGAGTTAGGGGCAGCTGTGGGTCACCAGCTACCAGAAGTTTCCCAGTTTGTTGAAGTGAACCCCTCACCTCCACTGAGATGTGGCCAAAAAGCACTTGGCGGGCTTGGAATGACAAGGTCATCAGAAAGATCCCCGGGATTGGTGGATGTTGATGTGAAGGAGCAGCCCTTTCCTCTCTGAACATGTAGGTGTCACCACTCCCGGGTGCTGAGTAGAGAGGCTGTCAACTTCCCCATGTCTCTGTTAGCATGTTTATATATGGATGGGATTACAGAATACCGTCTTCTACATGAAATGATAAAGTCTTTTTGCGTTGTACCGGACATGCATTGTGCATTCAACGGTTCATTCCAAGGCCAAACGAGCACAAGCAGTAAATATAAATGTTTTTCAAACCATAGCTTATTTACATTCCATCGCAGAGCATGTTATGAAACCAACATTTGGGATTAAGTGGTCAAAACGCTGCAGTTTATTCGCAAACTTTGCATGCGATCATCACTACATGGGTCTCCAGAGGCCCATTGAAGGATCGCGGCCTGCTTCCATCTGTTGTTGCCTGCTCTCTCCTCTGCCATGGCCACAGCCCAGGGGCATCATGTTGATCCTGATCGGGGGTGGGGACTGAACAGTTGAGGTAAATAAAATCCAGACCCACCGGCAGCCAAGTTAGATTTGCTCTGACGGTGGGTCTGGCAAAGAGCCGTTGGAGCTCGTTGGAGCCGAAACATCTGATGTCTGTGGGCGGGGCTCAGCCGGATGACGGACGACCTTAATGTACCGTCATGTACGTAACGTAGCGTCTGCGGGTGATGAAGAGCCACACGAGCCGAGGTCGTATGAGTCGTCTTTGGTAAACACGTTGGATTATTTCAAGGACAAGCAAAGAACGTTTACTCTCCGTCAAACTCATCCACACGTCTTCAAAACAAAGTCGGCCACTGACTCGTTTCCATCACTCTGATAGCGTCACTTTGTTTATTGGTCGTAGAGCTATCCCATTTTGATACCCCCCCCATTGCTCTGTACCAGAGCCTACCTCCCCTGAGATGTGGGTCTGTTCTCCACTAATTTGAGGGACAACACGTTCAATGACTCACTGCTTTCCTTTCCGTCTGTAGGATTTCACGGTTCCCAGTGTTGATAGGCGGTGATCAAAGTGGGGTTTTTTTTTGTTGTTGTTATTATTGTTATTTTCTTCTCTCCGCTGGCGACATTTCCTCGTGATTGATGTGATAATTACAGGGGAAATCCGTTCATGATTGGATTAGCGTCTTCTGTCAGACCTACAGGGTGACGCGGTGCAGCTACAAAGTGTTTACCCTCTGCTGGGCAGCCTATGTGTCAGAGCACGCTGCCTTTTGATTAACATGTAGATGAGCGTTCCTCTCGTCATTCTTCGAAGTATTCCCGTGCTTGATAAAAACTCAATCATACCATGAGCCCAGGACGACCAGCTCGATTCACTCAGCCGGCAGCCTCATCATCGGGGAGACGTCACGGCTCAGAGGCAAATGGATTGCTTGATGTTTGTTCTTGCCGTGTCTTCGTCTCAGTGGTCTTGTATTGTGTTGATTTGACTGCGGGAGGGAACGTTCAACATTTACATGCGTTTCCGAAAATGTGCTACTCCCCAGTAAAATGATTTATATCGTTACAAAGGGGCTGAAATGAAAGGAGGCGAAAAAGAAGGAGAGGAAGAACAATGGAGTTTTCTGTTTTTATCTGTTCGATCTTCAGAGATAAGTGCAGAGCCACGTGGAGACGTTTCAGTGGGGTGGTGTTAACACTTCCATCACGGTATTGATAGATTTATTCTTATCTCTTTCAGAAGTACAGAAACACAATCCCTGAACAATAGACTGTCACACACAAAGAGCCCCATACACTCTATAGAGTAAAGTGTGTAGTGTGTGTGTGTGTGTGTGTGTGTGTGTGTGCGCTCGCTCTCATATTTACCGTGCTCTGTTTTATATGAAGGCAAGACAGTTTATCCTGTCACATGATGAATATAGTGCTACGCTGGATGACAGGGAAATGATGTTGACGCATGCACACACACACACACACACACACACACACACACATTTCAAAATGGTTATGTAATCTGCTACCAGATATAAATAGTATCTGAAGAAGTTTGGAAACACTCTTTTTAGACAAAGTTAGAAAGTTAGAAACTGCAAGATTGACACCAAACTATAATTGCCCCAAAGTTTTCTTTCTCAACAAAAAAAAACACAGGAAATGATGAGAAAAGATGATGCAAATGTGAATTTTGTAAGTAAGAATACAAAAATGATTCACACTGATGATATACAGTACAAGTGCTATGGAACAGTGAGCAACAAAACTACTGTGTTTAGAAGCTACTTGCTCTCGTTTGTTGGCACTTTCATCACTTTTCTGCCTTTTCCTTATAAAGATACACTCAAATTCATTTGTCGGCAAACTGGGGGAAAGACGAGATACGGTATATATAAAGTATATGTATATATATATAAGAATCATCGAAATAGCAATGACACTAGCTAGACTCTCTGTAAGACAATGATGTTTACCGTTTACTGTAGTCAGCCTATGGGGATCAGACTAAAACCTGGTTTACACATCTGCAGAATCTGGAATTGATGCACATCCGACACCGTCGCCTCCGCAAGTGGCCTGTCCCAGTGGTACCCAACCACCGGTCCACAGACTACTCTTTTATTCTGTTTTCGGAGTCTGAAAGACGTTTTATTTTGAAAATCTACCGGATTTGTCTCCCCCGTCTTTCTTCTGCTTGACACATCGTCGCTGTGATCGTGAAATAAAGACCACCAACTTGCTGGAAAATGAGTCAACAAGCATCGCTGCAGAGCTCTTTTTTCGCTCAGGGGAAAAGGCCCGTGGAGGGAAGAGCAACCTACAACAAGACAAAAATACAGGTGACAGACAGTACCAGGAGTCGTATTTGACATCTGGATTTATTAGTGATTCACATGTGTTGACGCTGCTCTGCGTAGTATGTAGTAAAACGTATCCGGCACCCGGCGTTTAAAGACAAAACACAGATCATATTACATGTATTATTAGATATTTGTTTTCAAGCTTGTTGTTTAGTTCCATTTCGTCGTGTTTATCTGTCTTGTCTCTCTGCGTTGAATCCTGTCGCTGTCTTTCAGTCATTCTAGTTGTCAGTGTTTTTCAGTGATTGACAGTCAGCAGGGGTTATGACCACCGCAACTCCAATGTGAGCGGCACGATGTTCCACTTCCAGATGGCCTTCAGGACGCTTGTATTTTCTGGTCAAACGGAGACGTCACGTGACGCATCACGTGTTATTACCTCCGCCAAGGAGATTTGTGTTTCTGCCAGCATTTTTCTGTCTGTCTGTCTGTCTGTCTGTCTGTTTGTTTGTCTGTTACTAAAGTATCTAAGGTCTCATTCACAACTGTCTTCACAACCATCTGATGTCTAGACTACAGGACTGCAGGCCTTTGTTTCATCATGCCAATGGGCTCTTTTAAAAAAAAAAAAAAAAGAAGAAGGTAAATCACTGTTCCGAGCTGCAAAGGCTTTCAGGAGCAGCACGAGTTTCACACACACTCAGGTTGTAGAGCTTCCACATTTAGACGTGACCTCTTTATGGTTTTACCTCTCAGCTGATATTCCGTGTCACTACTAAATAACTGAAGCACTTTTCATCATGATTTTCACAAAGCAGCTCTTTTTCGGGGGTGGGGGGGGTGGACTGGAGCTGTTTCTCTCCGCGTTACGTAAAAACCTGGGAGCGACTTGGGCTGCATTGGAGCGCTGACGCACAGAGAGATTGGGGACAAGGTTGCGCGGAGAGTGAAGAAAGGAGAGACGCAAACACTGGCATGTCTTTATGCAAGAAATGGATCGTTTTAGGCACAGACCGTGTCATCGCCAACCATAATGTTTGTCATGTATTCAAATTTGCAGCTAAAAATGCTCATATACAATCAAACCGGACCGTTTACTTTCATTTACTGGTCTCATGATGATGATGATGATGTCCGGCATCAAATTTATGGATAAGCTCATTTGGCATTGTTTGGCAAGACAGTGACAAACTAGTTATTTTGAAGTCAATTAAGGTGCAGTTACACACATCTAAAGAGACAGGATCATCGGGAGCAAGGTGAGAGTTACAGACTGCCGACTGTCGTCTGCTTTGGAGCCAACGTTTTAGTGATGCCGCGTCATTTTATCATCGCATTCAATTTCAATTAGGTTCTCCGGTAGAAACTACACACACACACACACAAAGGCAGTATATAAAGTATAGGACTGACTCTAAGTGCATATATGTAATAATCATCATTCTCTCCATCTGCAAACCTCTAGTAACTCTCTGTCGGTGATGGACTGACAGGGTTGTTGCAGTATGGATTCTTTTGCCAGACGCTGGCTGATATATTGTCGGGCTTATTGTAGGCAGCTGGTCTGGCTTGGTCGCCTGAAGATGCTTCACTTCTCACTCAAGAAGCTTCTTTCGTCACAGAGGTGAGAGTGAGTGTCGATCTGCCTGCGGGGAGACATAACGCCGCATTGTAAGTAGGTCCACGGGTCACGCAAGTAGGTCAGACACCTGGAACCCCGGTGTGGTCGGTTCGACTGAAGGAGCCTCTTGGATGGGAGCATGATGAACTTCTGCGAGCATCGTCCGACGACTCACTCTGACCCCTGTTGATGACAAACACAGTCATCTGTAGACGTGGACGACACACACTGGAAACCATTGGCTTTTCTTTTGTGTTTTGCTCCTCTTACAAGCCTCATAGCCCCATTAGATCGCCTGCCTCGCTCCTCTCAGCCAACGAAAAAAAGAATAGCTGATTGCTTTGGGGCAGACGGAGTCCCACAGAGTCGCTCAATTATTGACTTTGCTAAGTCAACCTTTAACGTGCAAATCCTGCTCAGACTCCCGTCCTTGTGGCGGCCGTGAGGCCCACTGACGGCACACATTCAGCTCACAGTCCAGCAGACATTAATTCCCCTCAATCTCCACACTCAATTTAGTCTTGAATGTTCCTGCCAATATGGCTGAGCAGTGGAATAAGAAGTGGTAAATTATACAAATAACCCCTTAATAGCATGCATCACCCAAATTAAGTGAGCCCGCCAACATAGCTGCGATTTCCAATGAAATGGAAGGGCGACTCTAATCATGTAGGTGCATGTGCTCAGTGAGCAGACGACTGTAGGCTAATGAGGACCGGTGCATATTACACCCAAATATCAGCCCTGTCTTGTGTGTGTCATGTCTGTTTGGTATTTGCGTTTGACCTACGACAAGTCAAGTGTTCGCCGGCGACGGAATTACAATGAGATGAAAACTCGCTCGTTGTCCCACATATTTCCAGCAGACGACTCGTGTAGAATTTAGTTATTGTGGAGAATTAGGAGTATTTGATTTGTTATCCCCCTGAGAGCAAACACCCATCAAAGCGCAGCAGCAACTGGGGAGCGATGATAATAAACACCCCCCCTGGTGAACGTCGACTAATAGCCTACAGGTGGATACTGGGGTGAAGGTGGGCTTTATAAAGTGCTACATGAGATGAGCAGTCGCAACATCGTCGTCTCTGCAAACCACAGCAGACAAACCGGCAGCCGGCATCGTTCCCCTCGTGGCAGCGTCCTCCCCACTGAGCCCTGGAGACCACGGGGCGGGGAGAAACACGTCAACTTTTTTGGAGAACTGAGATAAATAAATTAAAATCCAGGTTGAGACACCATCACCTATGCAAAGCAGATAATCCCGACTTCATTTTAAAATCACTGCAGGCTTCGAGAAGACAATGTGGCCTCATCAAAACATCCTGGTCCCTCAATTTGGATCGGAAATCCTCCCCGAGAACCCGTTTAAGAGGGGAAGAGAAGTCAGACCTTTTATCGCGATAAGCAGCAGTAACAGTGCAAGGATGCAAGGTTAACAAGAAGTAGCCCAGAGAGGGACGGTATAAAACACAGAACAGGAGCTTAGCAGTTCAGATATAATTATGATATGAAGAGGATAATCGGAAAGCAACTGCGCTAAATTATTCCATTATTCCCAGCGGGTTCTTTATGGAACTATGGATTTGAAGTCTTATTTCATGTGTTCTGACACTATTTATCGCTCTCGGCCGGCAACAGCCGGATCTAAATGTGTAAATGTTTTTAAATTTGACCTTTGCGTGAATCAGCACCACGAAGGCGTCGTTCCAAAACGAGTAAAAACATTAGGGCACTCTGAGAGCGAAGCTGTCCTTCGAGGCCCGAGCCCACTCTCCAATTTTATGCAAATGTGCATCTGAAACTATCATTAAACACTGAATCCGGCATGTTATTAGATACTATCCATGTTAATATGTGCCAGCGGTCTGTGTCCTACTGGAACACCACTGTGCTCCATCTCATACTAACTGCTTCGTGATCTCCTTAGCGTGGGTAAAAGTTCAGCAATGAGTAAAGATAGTTTTAAATCATGATCATTTAAATCATGGCCATCTCTCGCTCTCTCTCTTCTTAACAACTGCAAGGGACCATATTTAAAAGAGCAGAGGGGGATCTGGTGTGAATAAGGGGTGGTGAATTAGGGCCCAGGGCCAGGTACAGGAAATACTGCCAGCGAAGCACTCATGCACTCATCGGACTCCGTAGAACCTGGGAGTTTTCTTGACGATTGCACTTGCGGAGTGTATTTCTAATATTTTGAATCATAAGTAACCTGGTAAATAATGTACATATCTCTTTAGTACTTTTTTTTCAATGGGTCTAATACTTTTTAATACAGAAAGTATTCCATTGTACTGTCTCATTAAACAGTGTAAGACGTGTGATTATGAAGAATACTTGACATGTTTCATTGGCGGTCACTCACGGTGGAGTATCACTCTCATCCTTCTCGGTCCTTGTGGGTCTTCAGATGGGTGGAGAGGCCGATCCCCCCTGGACCTTATTATTCTCAAGCAGTGTGCGCTGGGGGCTGCGGTGGTGGGGGTGGATTTTCCCAGTATTTGTGACATGATTTGTTTTAAATCGGTATTGAATATTCGAATAATTGGATTGGAAAGTATTGGTATCATATGGAACCCTAACAGTGTGGTATCGCCCGTCGCCACTGACAACCTGTTCACGACCCAGCCCAGATGTAAAATGTAAAGCGTTCATTGGTTCTGTCCCGGTTCTTTACTTAGTTGTGTGTGTTATGTGCTGTGTCGTGTTGACAGCGTGTTGTTTAATGACAATAAAAAAAGTGTGTTCTGTTCAAAAGCAAATCACACAGCTTGTCACAACATCTTATTTTTCCAAGAGTGAATTTTATTTCAAAAAGTCTGCAGCAATTTCCAATTACTGTTTTTAATTTTCTTTTCTTTTTCTTTTTTTTTTAGGTTCAAAAACATAATATAGATAATATAGATCTCTGGTTTACAGTCAGGGGCACATTTTATATTTCATTTGTTCATGGAATACAGAATTGGTAAGTGGTTCATGATGGCCGTTTTAACCACACACAGTGGAACATACATTCCTACGTTTAGACACACGTGAATTTCCTGTCAATGTCGGTTTGTGGTCGTCTGTCGACATGAGCCCAAACAAACCGATCCGACCTATGCAAAACACAAGTTTTCCCTCAGTAATGATTGATGGAAATATATCCTGCAACGATGTTAGAAAATGGATGAATTAACTGATTTTTCTGGGGAAACGTGCAATGCGGTGTGGTTTACTGTTCAATCCTATCTGCTCATATGTGCTATGATGGTTGTTTATACGTCATGTTTTGTTGCAAAGGTGATGCACTTGAACTCTGCCTTGATATTATTATGACACAGGAAACCAGACCGGAGGAAGTTACAGCCTCCTGACTCAGCCAGCGTGTTTCATTTCATCTGTCTCTGAAGCCATGAAAGGTAAAATGAATTCACAGTTTAATGATGAAAAATAGGAGGGGCTTATTCACCGCTTATTTACAGACTGCAGGTTAGTGTGCAGTTAGGATGGACCAGGAGGAGGAGGAGTGGTTCTGCTGTTTGGCTCAAAAGTGTATCAATAGTGCCACCACATGGAAAGTCCTGAAAAATATTCCAGAGACAAGCTTTTATCTCTGGAACAGCCCAGATTTCACTTTTAGATAAGAGCACTAATGGAAACTATATAGTCTGAGAAAGAGAGAGAGAGAGTAAATAATGTTTAATTCCAATTGAATTTTCACTGCAGGGAGAAGACAGGCCAGAAAATGGATGTATAAACTGAAATTCAGCAACATTTGAAAGCACAGTTAAATAGAAGAGATGCATTCCTCTGCAGACAAACCAAACCACAAGCAAAGCGTAGTCCCTTTAAAAAAAAATAACAAAACGTAATCGTAGTTTGCTCTCAAGTCCACCATCACAGGTCTTCAGCAGGCGCATCCAACGTCGCATTTGTTCCCCGCCGATCAGCCAATACCGTGGACCGCAGGGGACGGGTGCGAAGTCTGTATCCGTAAGAGACAGCTGTCGTCCCCAAACCCCCGGTGCAGGGAAGCCAAATAGGTCAAACATGTCCCAGTCATGCCTGAAACCATCTGTGGAGCCGCTCATCTGGTGCTCCTCCTCAGGCCCTCCACGGTCTGCAGGAAGGAGCGCAGGGCCTGGTCCTCCTCCAGAGGGGAGCAGTCCTCCTCCTCCTCCTCCTCCTCCTCCTCAATGATACCACACTGTACGCAGCGGAGGCGGGGCTCGCGTTGTCCAGCCCTGCAGACACAGGCCGTTGCCAGAGACTGGGGGAACTCCTCCATCACCAAAGGCAGCAGATGGGCAGGAAGGGTGTCCATGCTGGTCGCCATGGCAAACTATGGCCCGAATTAGTGAGGATGATGAGTGGTGAACAGTGTCGGAGTTTGATTCTGGTGGAGCTGCGCGGCTGCTTCCACGGTTTTGGGGAAAAAAGATGTTTGATATTCAGTCCTGAGGGTTCTGTTTCATGGAAGATGATACGAGAGATCTAATCCTGAACCCCAGCTGGGAGACGGCTGAGCGAGTGTGTGTGAGTTTCAGTGAGCTCCTCTTTATATACATGTCTGCAATCCACTCACTTCTTCCTTTGGGCATCCCTCCACACTCTGAGCTGCGTTCCCTCCTACACCCGCAGTGATGACACATTTCCGGCAGCTTCCATACCGGTGCACCGGAATAATCTCCCAGAAACTGTTGGCATGGGAACTGGACAGTGATGATAAGAATGAAAGAGGAAGTGTCATGTTTGTAAAGGCTGTGAAATACCCACTCATGGTAAAAAGGATCGTAACTGAGTGAGGCGACACGTTATGGATGGAAATCAAAAACGTGCATAGTAGTTCTTCTGAAAAAAGTTGGGTCTTTAATAAACTTTACAGGACAGATGCTGGTTTTATAGCTGAGGACAGAGAACAAAATGGCACCTGAGGAGGCAGACAGATGTATTAAATAAGTATATATGTAAATGCGAAGCCCTGAGGGAAACTAGCTAATGCAGTTCTGGCAGAAAACAGATGAGATTGCTGAAAGAAAATTTATTACAATGAGCCAGCAAAAGAAAAAAAAAAAAAAACTGTTTACTGTCAGAGTGGAGACTGAACAGTTTCACCTTAAAAAGCCAGGAAACGAACAAACAAGTCGAAAACGCTGAGGGAATCAATGCTTTGCATAGAGAAACAAGACAAACTTGTTATTTTCTCAAGTGGAAACAGAGTTAACCCTTTAAATCCCCAAGAGTTGTCAAAAGATTTTTTTCAATTTTCTTGTTACAAGCCAGGCATTTTCAAAAAAAAAAAAAAAAAAACAAGATCACCAGAAATTGTATAATATAGGATAACGCACCCTCTACAAGGGTCAAAGGTCACGGAACATTATGGTGCATTCCATTTCCAATTGAAGTTTCCGTTTGGTACCGTTGTTGTTGCGTTACCGTTCGTTGTTGTTGATCAGCTAAGAACAAACACAAACGTTGTTGTTGTTGTTGTTGTTTTCCAATTCACTAACGTATGTTGTGAAGGAGTGGAACGTCATCGCTTCTCACCCCTGTGTGGCGTCTTGGTCGATGTCTCTGTGATTTAAATGAAATCTCGTGAACTCGTAGCAGGAGGGCGGCTGTAACACGCTCACACACTATTGACTTCATGCTGCATCTGAGCTCCAGGGACATTATTGCACGTGTCATTCTCCCCGGGGTCCTTTGAACGATGCTGTCGGGCACTGTTAGGAAGGACTGGAGCCCGTCAGGGACAAATCAAGCATTTTAAATTGGCACACAGTCACCATGTCACTTTCTCTGCAGCCATTCGTCCATTATGACCATATCATTCTCCCGCCGCAGAAATGACCATCGTTTGAGTCCATGTGAATCATTCCCACCTGCACACAGGGAGAAATAACAGCCCAGGCTGGGAGGAAAATGGTGTAATTACCCTTTAAGCTGATGCAAAAGAAGTGACGGGTATTGACATTGTAGTTGACGTATAGATAGAGGTCATGACCCCGGGCTCCCTGAAAGAGGTTTGATGTTTTATACAAGTACTGACATACTTATCAACATTATTAAAGAGTCATAATAAATAATAATAGTACTCTAACACTGGAGTGTCAAACTCATTTTAGTTCAGCCAACTATAATAATAATAATGAATAATAATAAGAAGAAGAATATAAAATAGAACTGCTATTGCATTATTATATAATTATAGTTATATTAATCTATAATTAACAACACATGTTTTCCCTTTGTTTACATGTAAATAAATACAAGTATAGTTACCATTAAATGAGATATCCTTTTACAATGTTAACAACCAAGTGCAATTTCAGCAATGCCTCAGTTTATCATTCATACATGTGCATCACCGCCTGTAGTGGATCAGCAAAGTTTCAAAACATTCCATAACAGGTATCTGTGCCGCTTTGTGGGTGAATTCTGCGACATAGTTTGGTGGAAAAAGTCCACAGACTGACAGATTTATTTAAAACAACTGGTGCTCAGTAGTTGAGTCCTTGCCTGTGGTAGTTCCTGTGACGTTACGTGTTTCCAAGGCGACGGTTGGTCTGAGCCACTCAAAACTGCTTCGCATTCATAAAAATGGGACATCAGGAATAAAAGAAACATCAGGAACCCCTGGGACATAATCAACCAATCCAAATCAGGAAAAAAAGCCAGTGGCAGAAGTCCTACAGCTGCCAGTCACTGCACATGGACAAGCAGCACCTAGAACTCCACAACAGCAGCAGTGGACTGTCTCTGTGGACCAGTGGGTAGTGGGTATGTCTGTTAACACAAAGGTCGGGGGTTGGAGCCCACCCAGGGACGGAAGGGTTTTTTTGTTTGTTTTGTTTTACTATTGAAATAAACAAGAAATGTAGAACAAACAGAAAATATAGAGCTCAGAGTGGATGATTTGTGTAACAAGGTTGCTGATGGTTCTTTTAATTGTTGTTTGACCATCATACATGATTTGAAATTATTAGAGTAGATGAATGTAAATCAGGTTTACCTGAGGAGTTTTACTGCTTACGTCATCTTACGTCATCCCTCTTCCCGCCGTGTTCCGTGAGTTCCGTGTTCTGGTGATAAAGCTTATAAATTTGATTCAGAAGTTTCTTCAGGTTTTTGCTTTCACAACATTGTTGGTGTACGTGTTTTGGTCAGTTAAAAAAAAACGTCACCATTTTCTCCTTTAAAGCCAAATGTACACATTACTCAGTAAGTAGTAAGTACTCCTCATTACCTTTTATATGATCCATCCAGGATGGACCTTTGCTGCTGAATCAAGACTTAATTAACTTACAAATTTTCCCTATGTGGTTGAAAAAGATATTCCAACTCATCTGTTGGGAAATCTTCCATGAACAATGGCGACAGTAGTCGTGTTTTAGAGTTTGCCAGAGCACACAGATGGACCTTTATAGCTGGAAGGGGACTGCTCTGTTGCTTCTGAAACGACACCCTGCTCGTAACTCCTGAACTCTTTCAGTGACATCTATCTTGACATGTTTTTCTTCTTTTTTTAAGCATGTTGCTTCTGTACTTCTGTTCTCTTTTTACTGGTTTTCATATTTTTAATTGCATTATTATTTCTCTTGCTCTGTAGCACTTTGAGATTCCTCTAACATATTGTGCATTATTATTGCACTATTGTTATTAATGTAGTAAGTTGTAAAACTACACAGTAGGACATTTGCCGTGGATTTTTATCACCCCCCCCCCCTTTATTTTTATTGTTAGAAATTGTTATAAATGCGCAAAATTAAAATAACTTTCAGGATGTTTAGCTTGTTCTGCTTTCATAACATCTGACAGGAAAAACAAGAATAGTCCTTGAGTAACAATGACAAAAATAATACCGTGGTTTCATACACCTTCCAGAAGAATCTTTCAGTTCATGGGTCAGTGTTCTATATGGGACAGGTTTGAGGACCATTGTCATAGGTACTTCAGTACAGTTAATTACAACATAAATATGAATGCGAATGTGACATAACACAAAAACAAACCACTCCATTTTGACAATCATATAAGTCAATTATCCATGGGGTGTGTTGTTGTGTTGTTGCAGCATCAGACCCAGTGACAGACAGAGCAGTGAGTTTAGGTACTTTAATACATCGGAAATGTCATGGAAGAACCGACCAAAAATGAGAAATTAGCAAACCACCAACGATGTAAACAGACAACAAAAAGCTTACGATAACTTAATCAAGTGCTTTCAGACATGTCTAATTTCCAAATCAAGTTTCACACACGTACACACACACGTACACACACCTCTGCTGACACTCTCTCCTAATGACTGTTTTCTTTTCACCAGCATTTGTAGTGAAATGTTAATTTGAGGGGGGGGGGTTTAGTTCTGCGTCGGTGCACCGTTCATTAAAGCTGATCACACTTAGTTCGGGATTTCTCACACAACTGTCAGGGTTGAATACGTGTCACAGCGCCCGCGTCCAAATCCTGCCTCACGGGATCCACCGGGAGCGGAACCAACATGTTGGCCAGGAACTGTCACATCCTCTCCTTCTTGGTCCACGGTGATGCCGGCAGTCAGACGAAACATTCAGGCAGCTGGTCTCCGCTGTCTGCCGCCGCCCCCAGCTGCTGCCCATCTATCCCTGCTTCTGTTTCTTGAGGTAACGAGCACGCTGGGACAAACCCATCGCCATCACATGGCTGCTGAGGATCTTGGCAGGGAGCAGCGCAGTCGTCACCCAGCCCTGCAGAGGGAAATTACACGGTCAGCTGGTGGCATTTACAAATAACAGATTAGCATTCATTATTAATTATCAACCCACCGGAGCAACGACTGTTGCAGGGGATTTTATGTGAAGGAAAACTGTGTAGTTTGTATCCACAGATGCATTCACATTAAAGCATTGTCCTCTGGTGGAAATATTGCTGATGTCAACATGAAAATTATTCTCTCTCTCTTGTTTACATTTTCCAGCAATTGTCTGGATTAGGTCACGT
>CAAKHB010006171.1:3371-15899 GCA_901007665.1 Aeoliscus strigatus | reverse complement strand
TTTATGTGAAGGAAAACTGTGTAGTTTGTATCCACAGATGCATTCACATTAAAGCATTGTCCTCTGGTGGAAATATTGCTGATGTCAACATGAAAATTATTCTCTCTCTCTTGTTTACATTTTCCAGCAATTGTCTGGATTAGGTCATCCCATTATCTGTTGCTGTTTCAAAAGTCAGAATTGACTTCTCCTCAGACAGTCATTGCAGATGTTCCTCAAACCTTCCCTGGTCACGTTGGATTCCTAGTCTTAACATTATTGAACTTCTTCTATAATGAGTCAATCCGGTTAAAAAAAAACAAAACAACTGTTTTCGTGTTGCCTTTGGATCATAATACAAAACAATTTGAGAGCAAAAATGACCTTTCACCTCCGTTTTCATAGTGAAAACACGACACTTCCAACTATGTCCACGACACACTTCTTAATTCTTCATGGAACTACTCTTATTCAGTTCAACAAAGTGGAGGTGGAAGCACTGGAGAGTTGTCGTGTTCTGGAAACAGGTGTTGTGTATGAATTTAACACTATATAGTCAGACAAGCTCCAGTGGGTCCACGACGAACACTTTTCAAACCCAACAGAAGGTCACAGGCACTTGTCAGAGACACGGGGCCTCTGAGTGCTTTAGGTACGTGAAGTACAACAAGTACATCACAGCTAGACAACATAGTTACTGTACGTCACCACTTCCTGTGGAAGCTAGGTCACATTCAAACACATGACGACCGTGTTTGAATTGACCATTTGTACTAGCGACGTCCTGTGGTGAAGTGACATCACCCCCCACGTACCCCCCCACCACTACCACCACCACGTCGCCCAAAGAAACATCGTAATGGGACGAAATGTAAAAGACAGGAAACAGAACTGGGTCGAGTTGAATAGTACATGAGTGAAGATCGTCGGCGGCGTCGTCCTCCATCACCCCCCACTGAAGACAAAGACACACACTGGCAGAGCTGGGATTGGCAACGAGCAGCAGTGAGCGTGCATCCTCCGCCACCACGTCCTGATCTTATTATGGAAGTTAAATAGGCACATTTAAAGAATAGATGAAGTGGACAAAAAGAGGAGAGGAGGAAATGACCAGAGCATGTGCAATACAGCGCTTTTAACCGAGTTCACAGAGAGTTTAACTAGCGTACATTGTCTTTGCAACACTGTTGATGTTTTTTTTTTCTAAATGTTTCATCACCCTAATATACTTATATCTCCTCCCTCCAATGGCAACTGGGGCAGGTGATTGATTGTTTTACGTGAGAATCGGTATGAAGCAGCATCGGGTGTGTTTCTTACATTATCAACATGTGAATTCATTGTCATTTAGTTGGATTATTTCTGTCTGAGTCTGAATGTTGATGTTACAGCATCAATCTGCTGCTTTTTTCTTTCTCTCTTACAACTTCATGAAACCTGACGCATTTCCTTTGCAGAGCATGAAGAGGACGTTTTTGACAAACAATATTCCCTTGCACCTTCTCTTCTTCTCGGACTGACTTTCTTTTTCTGTGGTCCGTTTCCCCTTGAATACATTATGAGCCCTGATGTCTTAAAAATACTGGAGCAAGAGCAAGGTGAGATGCTCCTCTCCCACGCCGGCCATCTGAGAGGGAAGGTAGAGGAGAGTTTGGCTGAAGTTACATTGATATATTTCAACGATAATGAAATATCAATTATGACTCGGAGACCAGCAGAGTCCAGGGTTGTGCTGCGATTAAAGGGGAAGAGTTGAACAGATACGGGCTGATGACAACTTCTTTCATGGAAGAAATGCTGCAGCTGCTGCTGCTGCTGCTGCTGCTGCTGCTTGGTGCCGCAGTCCTTACAGCGTCGTTACAATGTTTACTGCTTGAGGAACTGTTGGCATTCATTTCAGGGAGTTTGTTCACCCTGTTTGATTTCTGTCAGTTTAAGTGGAAACAGCAATGAACAAACGTGGTTCATAGAGCGAGTGACATATCTCTGGAGATATCTCCAAATTCAACATGAACAGGACAATTTCCACAGGGGACAACCCCAGTAAGGGACTTTCTGGAATTAGCAGAGACATCACAGGGAGCAGTGGTGTTTTATCAGGATTTGAGTGGGCTGAGTAAAGATATCTGTAGGAGTTTGAAGAGTCTGAAGTAGATAGTAGATGGATTTGGAACGTGACGGAAGTGAGGAATGGAAGAGAATAGTAGGGAAATCTGTGGAACATATCAGAAAGAGAAGAGGGAAGTCTACCTGACATAAGTTAATACATAGATTCTACTTCTACTACACAGGATGGGTCTATGACCTGACAATCTCTGTTGGAAATGTGGAACAAAGGCAGGGACTTTCCTACATGTGTTATAGGAAGGTAGTCTGATACAAACGTGTTATAGTGATATGAAGATCGGGACGGTCACAGCAGCCCCAAATATCCTCAGGTTATTGGAAAAGTATAAAAAATGGATTGAAACTATGACCCAGTGTCACCCCATCAGACTGAGCTGTCTGAATGTATCTACCCGAACCGTCTCCAACGTTTCTCCAGCTGACATCTACCCCCAGACAGACGTGGACTCATACCACTGTTGGACTCTCAACAGCCTTACATCCATTCTTGGACCTTTTATTTTCTTTTATTAGCCTTCACAAGCTGACGTGTTCACCTCTTCTCATATGCTCATTGTCTGTGCATGCAACACCTATGGCTGGTCTCTCCGTCCCAGGGAGGGGGATCCCTCTTTCTGTTGTCCTCCCTGAGCTTTCTGCCTGTTTTTGGGCAGTTTTTCCTCACCGTGATTGAGGGTTTAGGACAGAGGGTGTAGCAATGTGTGTGGACTGTAAAGTCCATCGAGACAATTGTAAATTGTGATGTTGGGTTATTGAAATAAAGTTGAATTGAATTGATTTTTTTTTAAAAAAAGAAATAAAACACCTTGTTGGAATACCTTTAGAACTTGTCTGAACTTACCATGATGGCATGTGGCAGGTAGCCGTTGGTTTGGGTCTGGAGACCGACAGTGTTGAGCTCAGCTGCGACGTAGCGCTCTGGAGTTGGCTTGTCCAGCGTGGCGCGTTTGATTTTACTCAGCTTGGTGGCAACGAAGAACGGCAGAACACTCTGAAGGGAATAAAAGGACTGAACTCAGTGTCCCTTTTAACAGTGTGGCTGAAATCAACACGGTGACTTGCTAACCGGTTCCATTTTCCTTCATTTCGACACATCAAGCGGCTGACAAAGACCGTGTTTGTGAATATGTCGGATCATGGGAGTACCTGGATGATGATGCCTTTGCTCTTGTACTCCGCCTGCAGTCCTCGAGAGAAGAAGTCCACGAATGCCTTTGAAAAACAAACGGCTCGTCATTAGTAACTTACAACACTTAGTTACTTTGGATTGGTTTGTTTTGGTTTATTTTAAATCTTTTCTCCTTCCTTGTGAAGATTTTGAACTTAGTTTTTCTGTGTTGTGTTGTGAATCTGTTGTTCAGTCATATATTTTGCCACTTTTAGTCTTAAAAGTAATGAAATGTTTGACAGCGCAGCCGTATGCAGTGTCTCACTAACTCACTCTTCACAGTGTGTCTGTCATATTCACCTTGGAAGCAGAGTAGACCGTCAGGAGAGGAACCGGGTACATCGCGCTGGCAGATGAGATATTGAGGATGGCGCCCTTCTTCCTGAAACCGCAGAGTCGGAGAAGCAACGGATCGTTCATCTTCGCTCATTCTGGATGTGGTCAGCTTGAAGGCATCGATGGAACGACCCTGTGACGTCCACCGACGACTTGAGGACGTATCTGATGGCGTTAAGGCGGACAAACTCACCTCTCGGCCATTCGAGGAAGAACCAGACGGGTCATCTGTCAGCAAGAAGGAGGGGACGGAGACAAGTCAACAAGTGTGACAACAAAGCTAGAACGAGACCAGACAGCTCAGATGTGTGTGTGTGTGTGTGTGTGTGAGGGGAGATGCAGTCAGGCAGAAAGAGGAGACGAAGGTGGTAATAACAAAAAGCAGGGGGAGTCGTTTAAGGAGGAGACAGATTAGGTGTTGTGAGAGTGGGCGGACTTCCGCTGTTGCTCTGGAAACTGCTGAACATGGAGAAAAGGGTGTTTTATGTGCGTGTACGTCTGAGTTATCGTTGTGCACCTGATGATCATGCTTAGGTCATGTCCACACGTGCCAAAAGCACCCCCCCCACACTCACCTGGCACACCGACGTTATGTTCACGTTGATCATGGTGTCAGTGAACTGAAACAGGAACAAAGTAAGCATCATTCCTGTGTTAGATAGCTGCGTATCAACAACTAGACGAGGAATTTCTCCCCGGCAGTTGTTTTCTCTCTAGCAACAGTTAAATAAAATGTTAGTTTAAAAAGTCACAAATGAAATTCAGTAATAAAATGATGCTTCATATGCTGTCATTCTATTCATTATTATCTTGGTGGAAAGTGGAATCATCAACTTACAGTGTCAAGATTGGGGACGTTGAGGAAGAACTCAGGATAGGAGTAGGAGATCCCAACATTGTTTACTGTGGACAGGAGGGGGAAAACAAAACAACGTCATTTCTTGTCATTTCTGGCTGAAGAAGGGGTCAAATGCCCAAAGTCCAGAGTTACTTCTCTCTTCAAGCTTCGGAGGGCAGCAAAGAGCTTAAGGAGCTAAATGAACCACTACGACTACTTGAGAGCTGATTTAGATCAGATAGGAACATGATGGATCGCTCGGGAAATTCACATGTACAGTCAGTACGGTGCATCCAGTCCACACACTCATTCCGCGCTGGGAAACGTGAAGTGTCTTCAGCAGCAGCCGTCTTACCCAAAACTCCGATCTCCAGTCCCGCAAGTCCATCTTCAATCTTAGCGTAAATATCCGCGGCGCTGAAGTCTGCTGCGATGGTTTTGGTCTCCACGCCACATTTGCTCTCTGAGGGCATAAATGTTTTGACGATCACCCAGAATTATTTAAGTCATCCTTTATTTAAAGCTCGCACACAGCGGCAGAACCTACTGATCGCTTTGGCTACGTCGTCCAACTTCTCCTGAGAGCGGCTGATGAGCACGACGGCGAAGCCTCGACGTGCCAGCTACGATGACATCGTACGTTGAACAGAGTACAGCAGGAATTCACAATTTGGTATCTGTAACTGTTTGGTTCCCCGCTGGTGAGGTTGGTGTTCTGTTTGTGAACTCACCTCCTCCACGTAGGCTTTTCCAATCCCATCTGTCGCTCCTGTCACAACTAAAAAAAATAAAAAGATAAAAAAAATTTAAAAATTAAGTGGAACCTTACCCTTATAACTAAATATTCTATTCGGGCTGCAGAGGGGGCTGAAAGTTGGAGCTATTCAATGGATGCTTAATGGAGCTAGCTGAAACACTGAAAACTTTTTCATGTGATATTTGCGAGTTAAAACATGAATACTATACATATCAAATATAGTTACACGTCACGGTTGTAAAAATCACCTACGCATAAGATTTTATTTTCTAAATTCCACATTTACTCCCGTTAATTCCCATGGAAAGCTTCCAATTTTGAAAATTCAGGGACTACCGCAACCCTAATTCCCAAATATAACGGTCTGAAATCTGATCCACACTAAAAATCTGTATGAGGTTCAGTGCAGCACTTAAAAACCACCCTGAATCCTTCTCCCCTCGTGCATCGTGAGGGTGACCGCTGACGTTTGATGCTCAGGGAACTGGAAAGAGGTCAGTTCCTTCGACGCCAAAGCGGGGAAGCTATGAATGAACACTGTTTCCGTGCACGGGGGATTTGTGGTGTTGTTGTGTTACTCATCTACTCTTAGCTGTACTCGTGTCCCCTTTGTGTGATCTTTCAGAGTACATATAACGCTGAGGTGCTGAGCATCCTCCAGGGCTGCAGCACAGCCAAGCACACGTAGATGAACGTGGAGGATGGGGGGGGGTGCTATAAATAGCACAAGAGGAGCAGAGTGGGAGAGAGTCTGCCAGCACGATGAACAGGGAGACAGAAGCGAGGTTATTTTTAGTTCTTTTAAGAATGAACTGTTTCTGCAGTCAGAGGAGGTGGGGGGGGGGTGCATTTACAGCTCAGTGCATGTTCCCTTCACTCAAACGAAACAAGGTCTATTTTAAGAAGTGCGAAAGTAGGTTAGACAGGCTGCCTGGCTCTCTGATGACGGCATTTGGAAGGTGGATTTCACAGTCAACATCGTTTTAGCATTAAAAAGGACTCAGAATTGAATCGTACCGGCATCTAAAGGACAAGGAGGAGATTGCTGTTTTAGTAAAATTAGTAATCTAAACATTTAGATTTAATCTTCTGATCTTTAAACGCGATTTGGCTAAGGGATATAAACGCGATCCACAGCAGATAGACAGGCACAGGTACATGGACTGTATATAAAAGAGCCTATGGATTAGCGTTTAGCACACACAGTGTCATTTCCAGTGATAAAGACACATATCTGCTTCATGAGATAAACTGTAGAGATGAATGTTTACGTGTGTCTGAGCTGGTTTTCACCAAAACACACAATCTCATCAGTCACTTTGCTATAGATTGAACATTCACAAAGCGAACGTACAAAAATAACACAGATGAAGACCGAGTCAGGTTTGGTTGCATCACACAGTTGGAAAGTATCTCTTTATCAGCATTTCCTGAAAATTACCTTCAAATGCATTCAGAACTTTCACTTATTTTGCTAGCAGATAGACAAACAAAACAAAACCATCCCCTCCTTGGTCGAGGTAAGAAAGCGTGTGTTCTCATCTTAAACAGCATGACATGATGTCACTCTATCAGTGCTAACATGTGTAAGGAACTGAAAACTTCATGGCTGCATTCATGTTGGTCTATTTTTTTTTTCCCAGCCTCTGTCAGGAGTGGACAGAGTTTGATGTCGTATACACCAGGTTTGTTTGTATTTACCTGAGAGTTGAAGGATATAACATAAATCATAAATCATACTGCCTCTGACTGGAGACGTCATTCAAGTAGATTATCACTAAGTACTTGGATAAAACTTTCCTCTTCTTTCTCATCTTTTCACACACACATGCACACCAAGTGAGATGTGGAAGCCGGTGAACCAGAATCACGAGGATCCAGCGTCTCATGCAACACTTATTTATGAATGGCTCTGGTCCGGTTACGTAATCAGCCCTTCCGCTCAATCAAGTCTATTTCAGCCAAAGTTTGTGAATGGAAGAAGCAAACGAGGCTAAAGGCTCCTTTGCCTCACTGAATATTCTGAATCATTTTGCATGTGTGAGCCAAAAATGGAAGGAGAGGGGGAAAAAAAAGAAGAAAAAAAAAGACGCTGTGATGCGTTTCCATTTTTAGCTGCAAACTAAGAGATGAAAGGTAGCGGCTCTAAACATGCAACTTTCTACAGCAGACTAAATGAAAGGTGAATGAGACAAACGTGGATTTTGGGCAAAGGAAGTAAACTCCAGTTCTGATTATCTAATATATGACAGAAAAAAAAACATGTTCCAATATTGTAATGACACAAAGCAAATATTGCTCTACTGTCTTACTGTTTTATGTACAAGTCTCATCATCTAAATCTGCCTTAATATAGTTTTACAAGACCACAACTTACTTTTTTTTTTAAGTTACTATTAAGATTACAAAATGACTGCTCCCTGTTTTGAGCATTTTATTCAATTTAAGTGCAAGATTTTGCCACAAAACTGTTGTTAATGAGATAAAATTTGTTTTTTTATTTTATTTGTTATTTTTGTTATGTTAAAAATAATGCAAAACATAACAATACTACAGCTATTACAGTATTGCGGGGTCTGTGGCGAATCCCACCCCTAATAAAATATAGACAAAAATATTAGACAATTTCTCTTCAAACTATAAAAACAAACACAAGGTTTGAGCTCAGAAAACCTCGAAAAGACCTTCATAACACAACAAAGGTTATCGCATTGTCCGTCTTTACAGCTCACATGATACCAGATGGCACTAATATCTGGAGTCCAACAGCCTTTTGTCCGACAATGTGGACCTTGAACAGCAGACGTGGCAGCGATAAAGTAATCCTAGCAGTCTGCTCAACCCTCAGTCATTGTGCTGGCTGGACAGATGGACAGGATTCTATCTGATTTGATAATCCCCTCGTGCCATAATCCAATCACAAGCTTTACTAGAGTTTACACTCGGGCCGGTCGGGCTCGCAGTGATCATTCTCAGCCCATTCTTCATTTCATTAAATCTGTAGTCTGTAATTATGTAATAATGAAGAACTGAGTGTGTGGAAACATGAGGAGACTGGAGGCTCCACAAGCAAATATGTTATGAATGTTCAAAATGTTTGTTTTTTTCACCAAAGAAAATGTGTCTGTCCAAAAACTAACAACCACAAAACAATGAAAGTTGTAGGTGGAATTTATTCAATAATGCACACAAATGCTTAGTTTTCTGAATTAAATTCTCAGTTCAAGAATTCATGATGTACTATTTGATGACGGCGTCAATCAGGTGTGTCAGTTAAGTATGGAGTGAGATGACAAAAATACAAATCTGACTTGTGTATGAAAGCATCATTTTGTGTACAACAATTCAAATTCAAATTTAGACACAAATGTTTAAAACTATGAAAGTGAACGAGTATAGTTGTTAATCTGTATTTTTGACAGTCATCTCACTCCGTAGTTAAGAGGGGGGTCAGGCGATGTATCCACATTTGATGACATGTGAAAACAGTAAACAGGTTTTGATTTTGGTGTCAATTTTTTTTTTTTACTACAACACATACCATGAAATATTCATTTTTCAAATACATGGGGAAAAAAACAGCAGAGTTACCAAAGCTGAGCTGCAGCATCAATGAACCCATTGAAAACAGTTCTGCTGACAAACAATGAACACATATGTACTTTCGACCAGCAGAGGGCAGTAAACAATGCAGTGTTGAACACTGCTGGTGTGTTTAACCGTCTCAAAATAAACTACAACATATTCCAGGGCTCATATATATGTATATATATATAAACTCGTAAAACATTATCCAATTTCATACATCTACATCATTTCAAAGAGAAATTCATTACAATCATCCAAACGTGCTGAGAATTGTAAATACATATTCTAGTGACTTCTAGAATATATTTGTCTTTCAACACAAGGTTGAAATTCAGGTTTAACCTTGGTGCTCCTGTTCTCAGTGAGTAAAAAACTATATATCGATAGAAGCTGCACTGCACAAAAGAACAAACTATTGTTGAAATTCGTCAATTCATTTCAACATCAGTGTCTGTGTTACATGTTGAGTGATTCTATTTTTCCAGCTATATGCTTTTTGATAACGCATATACACAGAAACCGACATGAACGGGGACAGTGTCTCTCTCACCTGCCCACTTGCCCAGTGTGGTGGGAGAGACGAGCCGTCCGTTGCCCAGGATCCAGACCCTGAACCCGGACAGCAGTCGGCACACGGCTGACACCGACAGCCAGGCCGCGGTCACAGCCCCGAGCCAGAAGAGCGGCGTCTCCACGGCCCGCAGCAGTGCTTCTCCGCCGGATGCCATACCTTCAAGAACACCCCTGTGGCTGCGGAACAGGATAATTTCAGAATTTGGACTTTAACTCTGCGGGTTAGCGTGATAAGAAATGTCACATGCGTCAGAATTCGGGATGCTTCTTCCGCGTATGTGACGTCAAAGCTTGGCTGTATGTGATTGGCGCGTATTCTTCTTCTTCAGATTCTTCAAATGCAATGATACAATGAAAACCGGAACAATACTGCACCCTACTGCTGTATTTCGGTACTACTGATGCTGTCAGCTGCGTACTTTGCAAACACTCTAACTTCCGCATCAATAATATGATTTTCTTGACCTGTTCGGCCTTAACGTTTTTCATGAACACTCTCTACTTTGATTGTGACAGAAATCTAAATTTCTAAAAACATAATGAAGAATTATTCACCTTTATATTGTCTCCACTGGTTGGCGGGAGGTTTACAGGTGATTCCAATTTTCCAGTTTTGCATTTCTCAAATTCATGTTCTAACGTCATGGACAGTAAGAGTGTGATTATTTTACTCTACTGTCACTTCAGTGTTATTCATAATCTCACACTGTATTTTGTATTCTCTGATGACTATATAACCCGTGACAAGGATATTCTTTTTATACGCAGATACAAGTGTTTGGTTCAGAAACGCTCCAAACCCCCCACCCCCACATTTTGTTTCATACATTTTTGGTAATTTCACAATCACTGTTACAGCCATAAAGAGTTTGTGACGGTACATCCCATTTGTCAGCATTTGTTTCACACTAATTGTGCAATGTATTGGAATGTTTGTATTCTTACAAATGCTCAGATTTATTTTTATTACACTGCATCCTACCTGAGGACGGGAACTCTATGCTCTCTCCTTCATTTTGTTTGTCTTACACACACTATCACACACACACACACACACACACACACACACACACACACACCTTTAACAGCAAATGTTCATTAGGTTTCACATTACTCACATAATTAAAGAAAAACTCATTAAACCTCCATCCAACTTTACAGTTTTTAATTCATATATTTTCATATATATTTTGTCACAGACAGATAGGTCAGACATCAGTCCACCTTGGAGCTATTTTTACTCCTCTTACCTGCGTCAAACTCCACAAAGTGTGTATGCTACCAAATATACTTGGTGTATTCTTTCACCAGCTCACACCAACCTACAGGTTAGTTCAATTTCATCTGTGGAAATGTGTGTGTGACTGATCATCCACAGTGGATCCGTTTGTTGTAGGCTGATTTGATCAGAGTGAAATCATTTTAAATGTAAGTAAAATGTTATTTATAGCTATAGATATCATTCAGTTTATTTGTCGTGACTTGTCTCCTCACCGTACAAATAAGTCTCCGCCGGTGTGGTTCAGATGATTGTATATTTAAGATGATTGTATATTTATTGTAATGACAAATTGTAAGTACAAAATTAGCTTGTTTATCTTATGTCTTAATTTAGTAAAAATGTTGTTGTTATTGTAGTTAACTGTATTTATTTTCCTGTATTTATTTATTTGTATTTATTAAGAAAGTACAATTCTGATTTAAATGACTACATTTAAAATATTACACTGATGATGATGATGATTGTGATGATTGTCACTTCAATGCATCTGTTTTTCTTTTCTTTTCTGTTGTTTATTTTAATATAATGGAAGATGGAAGTGATAACTTCATAACTGCATACTTGAATCTGACTTCACACACACACACACACACACATAAAGTACACAATTCAGCCAAGTGGAACAGACAGCAGTGGTCCATAGTGTGCAAGTGTTACATAAGAGCATTGCGTCTAAAAATAGAAATGCAGCAATGGTAAACAGGAGCCTAAACTGTAGGCTCGGAGCTTTTCAAAGGAACCTGAATGAAATGTAGAATAAAGCTCGTCCATAAATGGAGATGCTGACGAGGACCACAGCAGCCTGCAGGCGAGTGCTTCACACTGGGCTTCAAGTCCACGTGTGTGTGCACGAGCACATGAGTGTGAATGATAAAGACTTTAAACTGACTGTGACTGGAGCAGAGCAGGAATATGTCATGTATGTATGTACGTGCATGAGGATACGTGTCAAAGGAAACCCTTCGCTGACAGACATTCATCACGACTTGTTGCTGATACAGACACAAAACAATCAGAGTTAAAAATTCTTAGACATGGCGAGAGATTTGTCGGTGATTGACCAAAAAAACAACCCAGACAATTCAGTTACCAATCTTGAGTTTTATAAAAGAGAACATGATGCATTTCTTGTGTGTCTAATCAGACATTTTAACACCCAAAAACACACAGCACAACACCAGCAGAGGCTTTATTGAATGTCATCACAGGTGAATACACTCCAAACCACTTTTATTCACTTCTATAAAACATTTAGTTTATAATACATAGTGAAGGGAGATGACAAACAAATATTTTGGAAATCTGCTAAGATTTCTACAACAAAATGACCATTTTTATTTCCCTGCATGTTTAAAGAATATGTGACATAACGCTGGAGCACAGTGCAGGAAAGCAATGTCTCACACACACACACACACACACAGAATGGAATGAAGAGAACACGTATGAAATGAAAGAAAAGTTTAGTTCATCAGTTTTGTGGGTTGTTGTCAAGTTGAAAATAAGAAACAATAATTCAGGGACAAATGAGCATGTGAGTGTTTTGAACTGTTTGATCACTGGTTGGTTTAGGATGGGACGTGTGCCGTGCTGTGTATCGAATCAGTGACATCAAGACGCTTCTGTCTCACGCAGAAACTTTGAATCCATGTCACTGCAATAATAAAATGTGTTTAACACAAACACACACACACTCACACACACACAATTCACTGGCCAACGCAGGAAACTTGAAACGTCTCATAATGAAAATACAAATCATATTTATGTGTCCTGTCCGTTTGTGGAACCATGAAACAAACAGCAGCGTGACAAAATGCTTGTGGCACTCACCGTACAGCTGGAGGGGACTCTCTGTTGACCCCTCATGCCCCCCCTAC
>CAAKHB010006169.1:0-10639 GCA_901007665.1 Aeoliscus strigatus | reverse complement strand
GTCCATGTTAGTGATGTGGCTGGGCTGGATGTGTTTGTCGGCGATGTGTTTGCAGCAGTAGGAGTGGAAGATGACCAGCTTTTCATTGTTATCCGCTGGGAGTTGCTGCGCTACCGTAGTCCTTGTCCGGATGGAAAAATGGCACCGTTTCATGAAACGAAAGCAAGACGGACCTCCTTGGAAATGTTCAATTTTCATTTCCTCTGCTAGCGCTACTGCTTTTAGTCAAATGGTGACCGTCGAAACGCTTCTCTCACTCGTTCTTTGCTCAATGATCCACTGCTCGAGTCGTTCCTCCAACTCGGGCCACCTCACCTTATGTCCGCGGAAACTCAGCTGCGTCTTCTTGACCTGTCGGAGCTCGTTTCCCAGCTTCCCCCACTTGATTCATTAATCTTAAATTCTCTCGCGGCTGCTCAATTTCCATGTTCCTCCGCGTAGCTGATGGCCTTCAGTTTAAACTGTGCTTCATAAGCGTGTCTCTTTGCCATTTTCAGGGTTGCTATAACAACGATGTTCTGCGTAACGCACATACCTGTTCTTTTATATAAGTACATCCCACACTTCCCACCCCCACACTTCCCCCTTTAACGTTCTCATGGTGTCCTCTACTACGTCCGCCTTACAACAACACACACACACACATACATACAGACACACACACACAGGGCGCACTGCACTATAGGGCGCGCCGCACATTTTGAAGAAAATCTCAGACTTTTATGTGCGCCTCATAGTTGTTACTCCAGTTGTGATTGGACATTAACTTTACCAATTCATGCATGGATATGAATTATCCGAAACACCCTCTTCCCATGATGAAAGGGGAACACACCCTTTGTTCTAAGAGCATTTCCTTTGAACATTTGAGCATTCATCCTTTTCTTCTGAGCAGTCAAACTTTTTATCCTTGGAGCATTTTTTCTTAGCATTCCATTTTTCTTTTACCGGAGTTCTGTACCCTTGCTCCTACAGAATTCTTCAAGTTTTTGCCGACACGTTCGTTCAGCTTAGTCTTTGTTTTCTTTCTTCGTAACCAAGTTTTTTTTGAGGACTGCAACCAGCAAACCACTTTCGTTGTAGTCCAGTAACTGACACATACTCATACACACGCGTACACACACAGTGCTCAACGATTCTCACGTACGATAGGTTAGTCATTAGTTCAATTGTTAAGGGATTAATAATCCCTCCCCAAATCTACCCTCAAAGCTTTGACACATATACGAATAAATACAAGATAAATATATGTATTAGCTGTGGTAAAAAAGGTAAAACTATATGAAAAAACTGCCAGCTGTGAATGGAAGTAAATCCAAGCAACTGATCAATGAACAATGAGCTGTAATGATCTTTAATGCTCTGTAAAGCTGTGGTTTGTGATATAATTAGCACCACTAGGTGTCTGTAAGTGTCAAAGTCAACTTTATTGTCAAATATACTGTATATGCGTGATATACAGCATTGATGAAATTACAGACCTCAACACACAGTGCAAACGGTACAAATTGTGCATAAAATAAACTAGTACTAACTGTGATATATATTAACTTGATAAATATACGAACTAAATAAACTTAATTTAGCTGTACCATTAAGTAGGAAAGAACAGGAGAGACATAAAATAAGCAGACAATGGACAACAGTCAACCAAGGCACAAGATAGAATTACAGTGCAAATAAGCCGAATCAAGTGGAATGTGCGTTCAGAGTATATGTCCATGGAGGGAGAGGTAGGATGGACAGGACGGGTGACAGGATGTCAGATGCTGAGTGGGAGTAGTGGGGGGGTGAGGTTGCCGTCTGTTGGTGGATGGTAGGTAGGTACGCTGATAGGCTTTTTCGGCCAGTGATGCAGTGTTGGGACAGCACAGGTCTTCAGAAATGTGCACACCAAGGAACTTGGTGGAGCGTGATGGGAGTGCACTCTCCTAACGTCCACAACAATCTCCTTTGTCTTCTCCACATTCAGGTGGAGATTGTTGTCCTTGCACAACAAGGCCAATCTGCTTACCTCGCTCTTGTTGAATGTCTGATTGCCGTTGTTGATGAGACCCACCACAGTTGTGTCATCCGCAAACTTGAAGAGGTTGGAGCTGAATGATGGCGTGCAGTCATGGATCAACAGAGTGAAGAGGAGGGGGCTCAGCACACATAGTTCGGGGGACCCTGTGTTCATCACGATGGTGCTGGAGGACCCGAACTGCCTGTGGTCTCCCCGTCAGGAGGTCCAGCTGCCAGTTGTATTGGGTTAGGGTTAGAGTTGGGGAGGTGTTAAGTCCGAGCCGGCCTAGTTTCTGGATGAGCTGGGGGATGATAGTGTTGAATCCTGAACTGAAGTCAGTGGACGGCATTCAGACGTATGTGTCTTTGGTCTCTAGGTGGGAGAGGGCTGAGTGAAGGGCAGTGGAGATGGTGTCATCGATTGAGCGGTTGGGACGATATGGGAACTGGAAGGGCCCCATGGCAGGGGGAGGGCAGACTTGATGTGCTGCATGACTAGCAGCTCGAAGCACTTCATGAAGATGGGGGTAAGTGTGACTGGGCGGTAGTCATTGAGGCAGGAGGGAGGCAACTTCTTCGGGACCGGGATGATGGTGGTGGCTTTGAGGCACGTGGGGACAACAGCATGGCTCAGCGAGGTGTTGAAGATATCAGTGAGGACATCAGTGAGCTCCACAGCACTGTCTCTCAGGACATGAACAGGAATGTTGTCAGTACCCGTGGCTTTCCGTGCACTCATCCTACTGAGGGATCGGCGTGGGGAGGGATAGCGTGAACACCTAGTCTCCAGGAGGAGGTTGGGTCTTCTGTGCCAGTGAGTTGTTGTCTGCCTCAAAGGGAGGAAAGAAGTCGTTCAGCTGGTTCAGCAGAGAGATGGAGCTATCACTAGTCTGCAAAGGGGGCTTGTCAAAATTTAAACACCTTTGGAGCTGTATTGTCTTATAAACTCACTGCTGCAAGTCATCATTGTTTGTTTATATTCTCATCTGGAGCTGCAGTTGTTTGTACCAATTTAATCCTGTTTTTACATTTTTTTACCATATCACATCCAGTTTGTAACACACAGCTTCACTTCAGACTCCAAAAACTTCCGGTACATTCAGATGTTCACAGCAGGAAAACACAAACATGTTCGTCACATCTTCAAGCTGAGGTCAAAGTGACACCACGTTGTTTCACTCCTTTGCATAAGACAGAAAACAACTCTAACAAACAAGCTGAATGGCACATTTGGACAAAAACAATGTTTGTGTGCATGTTTATGTTTCATCCTGACTAGGAGCATCACCTGTGATCATCATCACAAACTCTGTGGCCTCATCCTTCTAAAGCCTCTTAACCACATTCATCTCTGAACCCTGGAGGGAGCTGACATCCCACCGCACTGAGCGGAATGTGCTTCCTTTTAGACTGGCCTGTGCTTTAGTGATGCGGTAGATCTTCCTGAGAATGGAGCGGCGCAGCAGGATGTAGACCCACGGGTCCAGGATCTGGTTGCAGGTGGCCATTCTGACCCCCGTGACCATCAGGCCCCTGTAAGAGTCTCTGTCAGTGTTCACAGAGCGGCTGTACGAGCTGGTTGCCGACATCAGGCCAAAGACCTGGAAGAGTAACAAAGGAAAGGGAGGAAAGAAGGAGTGAAAATAAATGAGACGGATATTTTAAAATAGAAGGTGTCACCATATGAGGGTTCATACCAGGACATTGAGTCTCTCTCTCTCTCTCACACACACACACTTGTGACTCGTGCAGGGTGTACCCTGGTGTTTGCCTGTTGACAGCAGGGATCGGCTCCAGTACAACAAAGACAATCAGTTTTTCCTAAGTTTTCCTTGGCTCCATATCAAGAAAATGTGCCACTTGTCAAGTGTGGCAAGAAAGAGCTGTCAGTTATACACGATGGTTATCAAATTCAAACCCCCAACCTGATAATTATAATAAATTATTGTAATCAAGAAAATACATAAAAAATACAAAAAGAAAATATATAGAAATAATAGGAAAAAAGAAGCCTTTTATTGTCATACAGCCAACAACAGTATTTACAAAGTTAATTTTGTCATCAATAATGTTTCTTCCATATACAATGTGAAGCTGTTGCTGGCACTTCTCTGATGGATCTTCCTTCACCCTGGAATATGGAAATTAAAGACACAAAAAAGACAAAAAAAAAAATGGAATGGAAGGGAACCCGAAATCCACACCCCTTTCAGGTAAGCCAACGACTTAACGACCCTAAGATGACTGACAGCCAGTGAGGGGGACCCGATACCCACACTCCTTTGTGTGAGGTAACAACCCAACTAAGTACTAGTAGCAGGACTCCCCACTAGTCAGTTCAGAACTGAAGAAGCTTCTCGGATGAGTGGAGAAACGTCTTCAAGTAAACCAGAAGTCCAGTTGCCTATGATTTAACCCAGCAAGATAGGCTAACAAAACATGTGCATTTGCATTCCAAATCATATTGTGAGGGACAGGTCCTAAATCTAGCTTTGAACGAGCACACATCTGCACCTCTTTGTTTTCCTATGATCTTTTCTATATTTTACTTGGTTATATTATGATATTAAAACTTGTAGCAAGGAGTTGGGTTCTTATCAATCCCACTGCCATGTCTTCCACAGAGGAAGCAGGGGATGGGGACTCAGAGGTTGATTCATTCATCACATCAAGGGGTGGATGAGATCCGCAAGCTCGACAGCTCTACACCCTCCGCAGGGTGCTTGAGGGGTCATGGGAATTTGCCCAACCAGTCTAGCATGTGTTTTGTGGACTTGGAGAAGACATTCGACTGTGTCCCTCATGGCATCCTGTGGGAGGTACTTCTAGAGTATGAGATTCGGGGGCCTTTGCAAAGGGCTGCACAATCTACACAACAAGAGTAGGAGCTTGGGTCGCATCGCCAGC
Organism: Aeoliscus strigatus; assembly: GCA_901007665.1. NCBI lineage: Eukaryota > Metazoa > Chordata > Actinopteri > Syngnathiformes > Centriscidae > Aeoliscus > Aeoliscus strigatus. Next base: position 5,728 of record CAAKHB010006169.1, on the reverse strand, counting down.
AGTATCTCTGGTAGGGCTGCCTTTTGTCACCGGTTCTGTTCATTATTTTTCCTCCACACTGAGAGGAGAAGCTGAGGTGGCTCAGGCATCTGTATCGGATGCCCCCTGGATGCCTCCCTAGGGAGCTATTCCAGGCATGCCCTATTGGGAGGAGACCCCAGGGAAGACCCAGGACATGCTGGAGTGACTACGTCACTCGGCTAGTCTGGGAACATCTTGGGGTCCTCCCGGGATGAGGTGGTGTCTGGGGAGAGGGAAGTCTGGGCGTCCCTTCTCAGGCTGCTGCCCCTGCGACTCGGTCCCGGATGAAGCGGAAGAAGATGGATGGATGGATGGATGAAACTTGTAGCACCCTGAGTTTCTCTTGAATGGCAGATGCATTATAAATAATAATTATTATTATTACACATTGTTTTTATCCTTGTTTTAATGCTTTTTTATCCTTTTTCCGCTTATTCTGGTTACGGGTCACGTGTCATGCTGGAGCCGATCCCATCTGTCAACAGGCGAACGGCAGGGTACATCTTGGATGAGTTGCCAGCTCAGGGCCAGATGAAGGACCAAACATGGTATTTTATTTTATTTTTAATCTTATTTAATGTATACCTTGATTTAATTTCTAATCTACTTTAATGTTTTTTTTCTAATTTCCTTTCATTCAATTTCAATTTTCATTTTCATTGGTAATCAAAGGATAACAAAATCACTTCCAGTCATGTGACTTTTCTCTTGTTTTCACAATAAAAATGACATCAGCAATGTTTGGATGCTAAACATACATTTGGTTTGAAAGGTTTTATTTGTCCCTTTGGTGCCATTTTAATCCATCACACAAACGGAAGCTGCGGTGAGCTCCAGTTAGCGGGTCACGCTAATGGGGCATGGGTCAGTGGTCAATGGAAATAGCATGAATCCAATGATGGAGCCGGCAAATAATAGGTTATAGACATTATAGAATAAATGCAGGTGTCACAAGACTCAGACTCACCAGTAGGGGGCTCCAGCAGATGCAGGACGTCAACATGATGCCGACCAGCTGGACAACCATCTCTGTGTCATGGGACCTGACGGAGCAGCGCTGGGTGCAGGCCCTCTTCTTCAGCCGGGCTCTCACCAGCGTCATTCCACTGACCGTGTTGCATATAAAGGCCAGAGCCAGTGAGCTCAGAGCGAGTCCAGAGAACAGCAGCACAAACGCCAGATCTGTCGCCCTCGTGCCCTCTGTCACTCGTAGGAAGCACCAGGTCCCCGGGTGCTGGTACGTGTAGGTGCCCAGGCTGAAGAAGGGCAGAACAGCCACACACAAAGCCAGGAGCCAGATAAGAGCCAGCGCCATCTTTGTCCTCGCTGTGGTTACCAGATGAGCGTGCAGCAGAGGCCTGGTGACGCCCAGGCAGCGCTCTGCTGCCATGACGCAGCCAAGGAAGAGTGGGCACAGGCCAAAGAACACCATGCAGCCCCCCAGGAACAAACAGGTGGCATCTGGCGCAGGTATCTGTGCGTCTGGAAAGCTGTGGGGGAGATCAGGTGGTGGTGCGGCACCAGCCGAGTACATCCTCAGCACCAGGGCACCGTTGATGACGTGTCCGACCAGGTCAGTGGCCACCAGAGAGCTGGCGAAGAGCAGGAACGTGGCTTTGGAACGTTGCCGGAAGCGGTTGTAGGCCTTGGTGAGAATGATGAGCGCCACCACATTGAACAAGATGCCCAGCGTCATGGTGACACCAGCCCCAGTGGGTGCACTCCGCCCACTGGTCATGTTCTGGGACACAGATGCCAAAACAGGATCATGTTGCATCACGTTGATATTAGAGGACTAGTTGAGGCGCTGAATCTGCTGAGGATGGGAGGATGAGTCGGACAAATGAACAAACGAAAAATAGTTTGATAGACAAAAGGATGGATGATGGATGGATAGATGGGTGGGTGGACGGATGCAGGGAAGGAGAGAAGAATGACACAAACCAACAAGCTAATGAAATAACAAACAACAGATTTTTAGATAGATAACAGAAAGAATGACAGACAGACAGACAGATAGATTTGCGTTCAGAGGTACCAGCAGATCCTGAGCACTTGGTCACACGTTATAACACTGCAGATACATATTTATTTCTGTATTTAACCATCCACCACATATTTACATCATGTTCAACTCCTTTGGAATTAAACTGCAAACAGATCAAATTCTCTGAACAAGTTGTGACAGTTTGCGTCAACACATTTCACACATTCTTTGCCACATCACAGGATGAAAAAACATTTTTACTGGGAGCAGGAACAGCATTTGAAGAATGTGTGCGACACCTTATACAACTCATGTTTAAGATGTTTTTCTCAAATAAAAAAAAACACATTCTGCTGCTACAAACAAATGAGTGAGGGTAAATTTAGATGATGTGGTGAATGCAGCTGACAAACCTGTGCGAGGATGAATCCATGTCTATGGTGCGCAGTTGTTTGGAAGAGAAGTTCCTTCACCATTGGTCTGATCTGTGCTGGAGGAGCTGGAGGACTCGCACTGAATGCTGTGCGAGTCCTCTTTTATAGCAGCAGCTGCACTCACACATACACACACTGAGCTCACACATAGTTTTTCCTCATTTCAGGATTAAACAAACAAACAAAGGTTTTACTCAAGATGCTCTCCTGAACATACACATTTCCCAGTCAGAGTGGATTTGAGGGAAAAGCTGAGGGAGGAGATTTGTTTACGACTTCTCCTCCAACTTGACCTGCACAAGCATTCACATCAATGGAACCAGTAAACCACTGTGATCACTATTCACTGCTCAAAGGCACATTTAGTAAGGATATCAAACAACAGCATGAGAAACACAGAGGCTGTGACTTTCAGGTCTACTGTGTTAACGAGTTCAGGAGTTAAAGTGTTAACGCCTCCTGTGTGTATATTTTCTATTAATTGCCCTTAATATGACTTACATTCACAACTGCTCATTATTCTTTGTCATCTTATATTCAGACCTGCAGCAGTGACCTGGGTGAATTGTTCGTTCTATCACTCGTGCGTTAACTTTTAATTATAGGTGTATTTATGTGTACAATCGCCATATTTCTGAATTGATTTAATTACATTAATCATACACATGCCAATTATAAAAAAGAATATGAAAAGTTGGTTTCAGCAGATTATCGCAAGTTTCTATGTTCCATCTGTGAAACCATATCAAATTAAAAATTAAAATATTAATTTAAAAAACTTACAAATAAATTAATTAATAAATTATAACAAATAATAAATATGATGAATATAACAGTGTAAAAAAGTGCAGAGTTTTAGCAGCAGTGTGTACATACGTGTGTGTTACTCTACTGAAGGTGTTTGGACATTGCATCGCCTCATTTCACAGGAATCTGCTAAGTTCCACCCAGAACAGCACAAACAGGAAATAATGTTCACCTGCTCGTCTGATTCAGGAGGAAAACTGGTCTGAAATAAATGCAGCACTTTTCCCATAATTATTTATTTGTGCATGAATCATTTTTGTTTGTCATGAGTCACTTACTGTGTTTTAAATACAGTCAGTCTGTTGCAGGAGTATCTCAAATAGCAGCCAAACCCTCACCTCCATCTTCATTTGCAGACATTTACTCTGAAATGTTTCTTGGCTCAAAACACATTTTTGGCAGCAGCTGTGACGAATGCGGTAATGACTTCTTTCCCGGCAGCGTCGATGTAAGAGAACCATGTCTCTGAGGAATCAGCTATATCTCTGTGAAGGTTGTCAGTCATCCAGGTCATGGTATCTTGCAGGGTTAAATCATAGGCAACTGGACTTCTTGTTTACTTGAAGACGTTTCTCCACTCATCCGAGAAGCTTCTTCAGTTCTGAACTGACTAGTGGGGAGTCCTGCTACTAATACTAAGTTGAGTCATTACCTCACACAAAGGAGTATGGGTATTGGGTCACACTCCCTGACTGTCAGTCATCTGAGAGTCGTTAAATTGTTGGATTACCTGAAAGGGGTGTGAGTTTCGGGTCTCCCTCCATTGTTGTTAGGGTCACCTGTAAGTTGTTGGGTCGCTGAGTGGTTGGAGCTGCAGGTATCTGTTTGCAGGTATGTTTTTTGATCCTTTTGGGGAGAGATCCTAAGACTGCATTGTAAGTGTTAGATAAATTGTGTCTTAGGCCCCCTCCCCTGTTGAGGGAGGGTCCAGATGTTTCAACAAAATCCAGACGCTCAGACCTCCACTATCAAATGATCAAAGGAAAATGTGAAAGTGACTGAATCATCTTACAACCATGTGGAGGCTCCGACAGGACCAGTCGACTGGAGGAATTCCAGTGAGAATCCACACACATGGATTTGTTATGTGTTTAGACATTCACCTTCTCAAACCCAGACGACCTGTTTCATCATCATGTTTTAATGATTCTGGCTCCAGCTAAGTGTGTGTGTGTGTATGTGTCACAACTCAGTGTTCAAACTTTTTCAAAACTCAAATTAATTCCAGACTTTGTAGTGAAGTGAGGGTTTCAAAACTGTTTCTATTTAAATAAATAAATAAAATATGTGTGTGTGAGTGAGTGTTCGCAGATTGGCAGCAGTGCTGTAAATCAGTTTAAACCAAAGCAGTGACCGTTTTTTTCTCTGTATGTTTGAAATAAAGCCATTACAGAAACCAGGTTTGATGAAGTTTCTTCTGGAATGAGTAAACCTTTACATGTAAAGTGACAGAAATGAAACCAAATGTCTTTAAAGTTTGTTTCAGTTCATAAAACTTCTGGCTCATTTTCAGGATGAAAAAACCAGTTCCAAATCAGTAACGTTTTGGAGTGAATAAGATAATTTTTCAAACCAGGTCCCAGAGTGACCAAGTCTGTAGGCATACCTGTAACGTCGGCAGAAGGATGCACAGAACCCAGATGCAGAGGACCAAAATTACAATTTTATTAACAATTTGAATCAAAACAAAGGCTAGACTTCTGAACGAAGTAAGGGAATCAAAAGGAGGGGAGAACAGAAAGCGACACTCACTAAGGAGGTGAACAAACATACAGGATAACAAGAGGAACAGAAAATCACCCGAACTGGGGAAAGGGAGAATTTGGGGGGACTGAACAGAAATCGCAGAGCTAACAGCTAAGGATTGGCTATAACAAAACAATGGCTACAAAAGGCTTAACAAAAGAACTCAGGTACTCACACGGGGTAAAGGATCAAACAGACTGTGACAATGACTAGACGCTTTCTCGACCACAAGGGTAACGATTCGGCAAGGACGACAAGACATGACCGGCTTAAATAGGGGTGAGCGGGGACAGGTGAAACCAGACAATCAGGTGGAGGAAGGGCAAGGTGGCAGGCATGACGACAGACACAGACTTTCAAAATAAAACGGGATGTGGAACCGACATGAACAAGATATACAGGCAGACTTGACCAACGTGACATTACCCCCCCCTCTACGGGCCGACTCCTGATGGCCCTGGGGCTTCTGGGTGCCCCCTGTAGAAGTCGGAGATCAGAGACTTGTCAATGATGAAGGATGATTTAACCCACGACCGTTCCTCCGGTCCATACCCCTCCCAATCCACGAGGAACTGTTTCCCCCTGCCCCGGTTGCGGACCGCCAGGAGTCGCTTGACCGTGTACACAGGGCCCCCATCGAGCAGGCGAGGAGGAGGAGGGGCCGCCGCCGGAGGTACCAAGGGGCTCTCCCTGAGAGGCTTCACCTTGCTCACGTGGAAGGTGGGGTGCACTC
>CAAKHB010006168.1:13580-37595 GCA_901007665.1 Aeoliscus strigatus | reverse complement strand
CCGGGTCAGACTCTACACACACACACACACACACACACACACACACACACACACACACACACACACACACACACACACACACACACACACACACACACACACACACACACACACACACACGAGAGAGAGAGAGAGAGAGAGAGAGAGAGACGCAGCTTTGATGTTGGTCCACTTGGAGGTTACGTAGGAGGAAAACATAAACATTATATAAAACGTATTCAGATTTGAACGCGCGGACCTCAACAGTGTCAGTAATACAGTCAAATTAAAGGATCTGTTTCAAGGTCTGAGGCTTTGTTGGTCCGATGAGAGACCTTTTTTCCATTCTCTCTCTCTCTCTCTCGCTCGCTCTCTCATCCACACCTCCCTCCTCTGCATCTCTGCATTCTCTTTCTCTGTGAGAAGCTCAGTGAATGCGGCTGCAAGAAGGAGTGAACGTACTCCTGCGTCTGACACGGATACTCCTCTGTCTTAGGAAAACACAGGCATCCTTCACGGTGTCACCCGTTTTTCCTCTTCCACGAACTGTTTTTTTGTCTTTCTGAATCCCATTCATTCTTCAATTCCATGCTGATATTTGATGTGGATTGATGGAGGTGAGAGACACCGTGGAGTTTCCATCTCCTCACTTGTACCGCAGCGGAATACAGGCGAAATAACTTCAATTTTCATTTTTATGCACCGGTTTCTCTGGTCCCGACTCGTTTGTGTTGTTTCTCTCGGTATTTTTTTTTTTTTTTCCAAAGAGGACATTATTAACATCACCACAGACACAGACACCTTCTCTTTTTTTAATCGCCACCCTTTGAGTGGCCCACACTGCGAGTATTTCCTTCAAAAATGTCGTGAGGAGAAACGAATTCTTTTGCTCCGTGTCAGAGCAAATCACTGGATTTTGGCAGAAATCGGAAAATTTCCTGATGAACATTGGAACATGAAATAGTGACGAGAGCTGTTTTACTGTTCTTGTCCTTTGCAGCGTTGGTGCGCAACTTCAACAGTGAATATATATGTATATAGTAATTATTCATTGTATGTCTGGGAGTTACTGAACCGACTGAATCCTGATGCATCGTCTGCTTATCATCCCTCTGCAGTAAAAGGAGAACAACAAGAAGAAGTAGAAATGATGGACTTATTTCACCCAGTCACCCACCACTTTGTGCCATTTTTCACACCCAGGAGTCGCCGGATGCGCCTGCAAGATCTCTAAAAGCTGCTTGTCTCTCCAGTTCCCTCCCCCAACCTCTCAGTTTTCTCTCTTCCATTTCTATTTCTAACCCCTGCAACCTAATGAATGCTCGTCCATGGAGGTAGTACAACCACTTTGGGTATCCAATGACCAGAGAGGTGATTTTTCCAAGCACCAGGAGCCTGTCAGCAAGACACGCATTGGGTGAAATTGAACTCCCTTCCGCACCATCTCCACTGCAACCCCCTCCCCCTGCCTACATCGGACTGCCAGGTTTGGGCTGTTCTACAGTAGCCTGGATGGGAATATTGCGGATGGCGGAACATTGTTGCGCCTCAAATATGTCTACTGCGATTTCAGGAGGAGGGCTTTTTGCGCACATCTCCATCCATGTCTGATCAATGTGGCCCCGTGTCTCTCAAAGGAGACTACCACCTCAGTATTGGGTAAGTCTATCTATCTATCTATCTATCTATCTATTTAGTGTGAGAACGTAGTCTCACTGCTGTCTCAAGAAATGGAAACTGCAGACGTTTGAGTTAGGTTATGTTGAATATGCAGAGGGAGGTAGAAGTTGCCGCCGTCTTAGACATGATGATTTTTCCTCCCTTAGAATATTAGAGAGAGATGCGGCAGCTCATGGGCTTGAGTAATTCTCAGAGCGAAACAGATGTATTTCTGTCAAATTCTGCCTAGAATTGTTTGTATGTAGTGTTCAGTGTCAATAAGACATGACAATGTATGTTTGTAAGTACATGAAAGTAAATGTGAAAAGTGCTGCGGTATATACTTTGACATTGCAGTATAATTAATATGAAATATACATCTTGATGATTTGTCCAATGTATGTATGTATGTGTGTGTGCACATGTATTGTTGGGCTGTATACATATGACCGTGTGTGTTTGTGCATGCACCTGTCTTTTTTCTCTTTAAAGGCTACTAAATGGTTTTCTGGAGAAGGATATCTAGTCAACGAGATGCTGCTCCTACTCCTGCTGGCAGCCTTTTCTTCTTCCATCTCCGGCACCCTTTCCTCTTCCATCTCTTCCCCCTCCATGTCAGAAGGACCCCCAATGGCAGACCCTTCTGCCTCGGACTTGATGGCAGAGACCTGCAGTGCCTGCTCGTGCATGTCAGTGGAAAATGTGCTGTATGTCAACTGTGAAAAGATCACAGTCTATCGACCCACGCAGCTTATCCCGCCGGCCTCATCATTATACCACCTCAACTTCCAGAACAACTTTTTAATCATACTTTACCCAAACTCATTTCTCAACTTCACCCATGCTGTGTCACTGCAGCTAGGCAACAACAAACTGCAGAACATCGAAGGTGGGGCATTTATAGGTATGAGCGCATTGAAACAGTTGCACTTGAACAATAATGAGTTAAAAATGTTGCGAGCAGACACTTTTCAAGGGATAGAAAACTTGGAGTACCTGCAGGCTGACTACAACTTGATTAAATACATTGAAAAGGGAGCATTTAACAAACTGCACAAGCTTAAAGTGCTGATCCTGAACGATAATCTCATACAGGCACTTCCTGACAACATATTTCGCTTTGCCTCACTCACACACCTGGATATAAGGGGGAACAGGATACAGAAACTTCCGTATTTAGGGGTTCTTGAGCACATTGGGCGTATTGTGGAGCTGCAGCTGGACGACAACCCCTGGAATTGTACCTGTGACTTGGCACCGTTAAAGGCATGGCTTGAAAATATGCCTTATAATATCTTCATCGGAGAGGCCATATGTGAAACTCCGAGTGACTTGTATGGAAGGCTCTTGAAGGAAACAAATAAACAGGAGTTGTGTCCTATGGGAACAGGAAGTGACTTTGATGTAAGGATGCCACCTGCTTTGCCCGATAACGGGCAGCTGCCCTCTAAAATGTCCCCAACCACTGCGACTTCCATCCTCACAAAAGCGCCAAAAACATCTGACTCTTCTAAAATATATGGAAATGGAATTGTAGCTGTCTTACCCCCTTTCAGCAGAAATAGCCAAATTGTTTCCTTTCAGACGCGAACCCCTCCATTGCTATGTCCACAGCCCTGCAGCTGTAAAGCCCACCCATCAGATTTTGGCATAAGTGTTAGCTGTCAGGAGAGAAATATTAAAAATCTAGCTGATCTCATTCCCAAACCCCCGAATGCCAAGAAACTTCACTTGAGTGGGAATTACATTCGTGATATAAGCCCAACTGATTTCCAAGGATTTGAGGGTTTAGATTTACTACATCTAGGAAGCAATCAAATTGTCACAGTCCAGAAAGGTGTATTTGTGAACCTCACTAATCTGAGGCGGTTGTATCTGAATGGAAACCAGCTGGAACAGTTACACCCAGAGATGTTTTTGGGCCTCACAAACCTACAGTACCTGTATTTGGAATATAATGCCATAAAAGAAATCTTAGCAGGTACATTTGACTCCATGCCAAACCTTCAACTCTTATATCTCAACAACAATGTTCTTCGGAGTCTCCCCGCTTACGTGTTTTCAGGTGTCTCTTTAGCCAGGCTAAATCTGAAAAACAATCATTTCATGACACTGCCTGTGAGTGGCGTATTGGACCAACTGCAGTCATTGACGAAGATAGATCTAGAGGGGAACCCATGGGATTGTTCTTGTGATTTGGTCGCCTTCAAACTCTGGCTAGATAAACTGAGTGATGGAGTTGCTGCCAAAGAGGTGAAATGTACCTCTCCTGTGCAATTTTCTAACATTGAGCTGCGCCTTTTGAAAAATGAGATTCTGTGCCCTAAGCTTATTGCAAGGCCACCGTTTATTTTCACTAGCGCCACCCCTGTTGTGACTTCATCATCGCCTGCTGGAGTTGGCAAAGCCCCACCGGGAGGGCCTGTTCCTCTGTCCATCATGATTCTCAGTATCCTTGTAGTGCTTATCCTTACAGTCTTCGTAGCCTTCTGCCTTCTCGTCTTTGTTCTCAGACGGAATAAAAAAACTGTTGGCAGACAGGACGGACTGGGAGATCAGGAGTGTGGCTCAATGTCGCTGCAGCTTCGCCGACACAGCCACAAATCAGGCAAAAAAGGTTCCATTCCTGGAGATGACTTGGGAGGTGAGACGTTCATCCCTCAGACAATTGAACATATTGGGAAGAGCCACACCTGTGGGATCGGACGCTCCTCAGACATGGATGCTGGTTTCAAGTTTGCTGATTCACAGAGGCAGAAAATTATTCTCCGCAACAGCGCTGACAAGGATAAAGACTCGCTTTCCACCCTGGAGCGCAACAAGCGCCTCAGCACCATTGATGAACTTGAGGAGTTTCTCCCCCATCGAGAGCCCAGCATGTTCATCCAGAACTTCCTGGACAGCAAAAGAGATTTCAACAGTATAGGGATGGGTGGATATGAAATTCGGTACCCAGAGAAAACCCTGGATAGGAAGATGAAGAAGTCATCGCTGATAGGTGGGAACCACAGTAAGATTGTTGTGGAGCAAAGAAAAAGTGAGTATTATGAGCTGAAAGCCAAGCTCCAAGGAACGCCCGATTACCTGCAGGTGCTGGAGGAGCAGACTGCACTCAGTAAAATTTAAGGATGGTTGTTTGATTGATTTAGTGCATTAATAACACAAATACACAAGAAAGCCAGACAAAATTTCAGGCCGAGAGACAACAACACATTGTTTTTCGCCTCCCTCTATACACACACACATTATTATACCCCCAAATCATTTCAGTTTTTTTCTCTGTAGCCATGAACACACATATTCCCACACACATTCAGCAAAAAGTGCCTTCTGGAAATCTTTAATGACCAATGCATAGATGGACAAAATGGCTCCACATCACAAAAGTATAACTGGATATGCTTTACAGTAAAAGACCTTTGGATTATCCACGTCACATGAATACCATAGGACACAATGAAAGGCAACCAGAGAGTCAAAGTATTCGTTGCTGCTATCAACAGAGTTATGTTATGGTTGTTCTTGTTATTTTTCACCTTTTTGTTTTTCCTACCAAATCAAAGGGTCTTGAAAACAGTGCTTGAGAACATACCTCGCGATACTCAGCCCTCATTAAAAAAACAACAACACAAAACAATAACAAAAAAGACCTGTAAATGGACAAAGGGCAACACAGTTGTTTTGTTTATTTCTGTTCCAATAAATATCCCAAATCATCTGGGGATGACTCAGTGGATGCTACATTGCTCCTTTTTTGTTTTTTTGCAAGGATATCTCTTCTTGGGGAATCTCTCTGGAGACCACTGGAGTCTCTCTGCTATCTCATCTGGATTATCACACCAGTAGCAGAACACCTGCTCTTTGCTAAGAGGCCCCAGTTTTGTGTTCATGGGAAGTCAATGCACTGCAAAACTCTTTTGGGAATGATTTCATGACTTGTTTTATTTGTAAAGAGCCATGTTAAATATAGTGTCTTCTGAATAGAGTTGTGTTTTCTCTTCAAAGTTGTTAGTTAAAGTCTATGTTCTGGGTGAAATCTAACAGCACATACACTGTCAGAGGATATTGTTTGATAAAAATGAAAACCCAAGAGAAAAAAAACAAAAACATAAAGCTGCTTGCCATGTAAGCGTAACCTGGAATTTATTTTGTAAATCTTGCGTTATTTGTATCTGTGGGACTGGTTTGTAAATTACAAGGAACGACAAACATATCCACACATCCATGTGTGGAAGTGCATAGTGTAAGACGGAGAATCATCATCAAGAGACTACAACCCAGATAGGTCAGAGAATGCTACTGTAACACCCCCCACCTCCCTTTAGTTTTCAATTCGTAGTGAAAAATAAAAATAATGAAAAAACAAACAAACAAACCTAACAATAGTTAATTTATTTTTATATGCAGGATTATTTAATGGTATTATTTAAAATGAATAATACCCAGGAGGGAGAAAATGATGTATCAGAGATACTTCAGGTTATTAACAGGAACTGTTTCAGTGGTTTGTATTTCAGTTATCAGAGGAATTCGACCAGCTGGACAAGGGTTGTGAAATGTGATCTGTGATGTTTCCTTTTATTGTGTCGCACGACAAGGTGAGGCCCGATAGTCTGTAAAGTTCCAAGCAGTTTTCCTTAATCTAATCTCTCCCACAGTATCTTGTAAAAGGTTTCTTATCAACATTATGCAACCAAAATAAATGTGCATTAAAATTTGATATGGTTTGGATTTGCTGGGATGGGAGTGGTGAGGTTATTCAAACTGGGGCTCTTAAAACTGCTCTCAAGATTTGAACAGAATCATAGAAAAAAATGTGTGCAATATTAGTGAAAATGCTCAGTCATGATGGCTTCAAATATTTCAATTTACTTAGTCTGAGGTAATATTGTTGAGACAAGTTATTTTGATTTCTTTTTCCAATTTAACTCTATCTGATCTTTATTTAAAAGTATTGTTAAGTTTAAATTATCAGTGTTTCTTGGCATTTTAAATCAGTAGAATGTATCTTGGAAAAATAATAAATACAATTTTCTATCAGTCATAAAACTCCTGTATACTGGTTAATTTTCTCTTGTATAATCATATTGAAATCAAGGTATTAAAGTCAGCACCTTTTTGCACCGTGTCCCACTATTTATTTTAGTTTGCAAAACCCGCTCTCCTTAAAGCTGCTTCACTTCATGAAAACAAATATTCCTACACCAAGACTGCTGACATGGTGGTACAGTTTTTAGCACTGTCGCCTCATAGCACTAAGGTCTTTGGTTTTATTCCTGGCCTGGGGATCTATCATTTTCATCTATTAGTTTTCATGCTCTCCCTGTGTCTGTGCGGGTTCTCTCCAGGTAGTCCAGCTTCCTCCCACCTCCAAAATCATGCTCAGGACTCTAAATTGCCCGTAGTTGTGAATGGGAGTGTCTGGCCAGAATGGTTCTCTGTCTTTTGTGTGGCCCTGTGGTGAGCTAGTGACTCGTTCAGGTTGTACACTGACATTCACCTGTTGACAGCTGGGATCGGCTTCAGCACAAACTGCGACCACTACCCTGAGCGAGTGGAAGATGATGAATGAATGAAAGCAAATCTCTGTTGTGTGTTGGATTATCGAACAGTTTCATGTTGGATCGACCGATTGACAGAATGTTTTGTTGCTGAACTTTCAGTCAACAATATTAAATATCAAGTATTTGCTTGGTCTATTTGGTTCAAGGGAACTGTGGAAATGTGATTTCTGTTACACTGAGACAATAGTATCTTCTTTTAAGGCAGTATCTTCTTTTTCTGTCTTCATGTCTAAACATAACATAGCATCTCCCTTATGTAGCTTTTGTAGAAGAGGCCTCCCTGTCGAGGAGTTATTGTGTGGTTTTAGGCACCTATCAAACATTCATGCCTGTTCCATTTTAGGGTTAAAAATTCAGATTTCCTGTTTCACTGTTAATCCAACCTATGGGCCTTTTGGAAAACCGAGCAGTAGAAAGTATGACTCATCCAGACGCTTGAGAATTGTTCTCATTAATTATTAATACTCTTGGCTGTTATGAACTAAAAAGGGATGTGGGGAGGGGGTATGAATATGATACGTCGGCCCCTCCAAATTCTCTCTTTGTTTTTTTCTCCTTCTATTGTTATATTTTTAGTTACTGTGTAGAAATAATTTGGATACTTTGAAAAAAAAACCAAAAGGCTGGCAGGAGAAGTGTGCTTTTTAGTCCAATGTTTCCCTGCAGTGACTTGGCTGTTGCGCAGGGTTGTGTACCTGGAAGCTTTGGGGCTCCTCGGGGGATAACATGCTATCACTATACAGAAGTTGTTTTTCCACAGTGATGCGTCTTAGTAGACATTATCAAAATTAAAAATGTACAAGAAACATGATTATATATTTTACCTTGTCAGTTTCCAATATTGATGTTTGGGAATTGGGGTGAATATGTCAGTTACCACAAGGGGCACTATCAGCGTGTGAACTTGTTTTCTAAATCCTGCCATTATAAAGGCTTTTCTTTTTTCCACAACACTGCTTAACAAAACCCAAAAAATGGTTCTGTATTGGTTCAGTTTTGGTGCACAACTTTTAAAACTAAATAATTCATATAAGATTAATTTGGTACTATTCCTTGGCAGTTATACATGTACTTATACATTTTTCACATGACAAAGTAATGATTTTCATTTCCCAATGACCAAGTACTTAAGGTGTTGGATTCAAAATCGGATGGTGTCATTTGCAGGATAAAGTCCTGCTAACAGTGTCGATGGAGTCTCCTTCAGCATTGAAATGGAATCCCACTTTTCTTTCTATGGTTTAAAACAAATAGAAATGTGGACTAATGTTTTGGCCGCTAATCAATCTCTAACATCTATATCCATATCCATAATATAATACTACAATTATTTTGATTTTGTCATGAAATGTTTCTGTTAAGTATGTGCAAGTGCTCCCTGGACTCCAATCACCAATGTGAAGAGCTGTCAAAATAATATAATGTTCTCCCCAGAACTCATAATGTTGATGTGTTTTCCATGACATCTGGTTTCTTCACACAGGCTCTGTACTGACATGGTATTTGATTTCATAACACAATCATGTTCTATTTGAAACCTTCTTAAGAATTGAGGCGCATGTCTAACAGCAGAGAGGTACGTGTCTATTGTGTGTCAACAATATGTGTTGGCAAAAGGTGCGGCACGCCACATCTAAAGCAAGTATATGCCTCATTATGGAATAACCCGGCCATATGTATCGGGAAGAGAACAATTTTCTGGAGACAATGGTTTAGAAAGGGAATATGCAAAGAGAAAAGGGCAATTTACAGATGGGACAAACCCAGTGAGGGACTTTCTGGCGTTACCAGAGACAGCACATACAGCAGCAGTGTTTTATCGGAACTTCAGCAGGCTGAATAAGGATATCTGCTGTACTTTGAAGACTATATGGCAGAGAGATTTGGAATGTGAACTGAATGAGGTGGAGTGGAAGAGGATTATTTCAAACTCAGGAAAATATGTCAGGGAGGCTAGAGGGAAGTTTACTCAATATAAGATAATACATACATTCTGATACTCTGTGTTGGAAATGTGAAACACAGGCAGGGACTTTCCTACATGTGCTATGGGAATGTAGTCTGATACAACCATTTTGGGTGAAAGTATTAGAACATCTGGGAAGGCTCTGGAGATAGAGATCCTGGTCTCTCCAAGATCATGCTTAATAATGGGAGTGTCAAAACAAGATTTTGCAGTTATAAAGGTCAGGACAGTCACAGCAGCCCGGAATATCCTCAGGTTATGGAAAAGTACATCCCCACCAGACAATAAAAAATGGACTGAAAATATGGCAGAAATAGCATCATACAAACAAATGTTAGCGAGAGCCAATGACAGCGAGGATAAGCGGGGGGCATGACCGCATCACCACAAGATATTTGAGGAGATTGTATAGCTGTGACTAAGTATTGTGTCTGAATTACTCTTTATTGGCATATGTACGTACCATATAGCAGGGACCCACTGTAACCCCACCCAACGGAACTGTCTCTAAGTGTGAAATAAAAATAAATAAAGTGACACTGTGCTTGTCACTTTTGAGCTGCTCTCAGCCTGAAAATAAAACAATATGTGTTGGAATGGCACGGGAGCACTTTTGGCATCTGTTGTGGTCAAGCAGCCATTTGAGGAGAGAAGAAAGCGGGTGACATCTCCCTGGGTTACCGAAAATTACTCAGTGCATCCCCAATGGTAGAGTAACAATACCTCGCCTCCCCACCAGCTGCCTCATTAAATGTGGACAAATCCACCAGCACCGCTCTGGGTTGGCTACTTGGCTACCATTTTCACACCATTTAGTGACTTTCATAAAAGCAGGTCAAATGAAATCCCCGGTTGATGAAGGTATTGCCGGCACAGGGAACTTTCTATTTGAACAATTTCATCAGTGACTTCCTGTTATTATCCTGGAGGATTTGTGTGTATTGTATTTGCCCTTAAGGTCACCAGAGTTAAAGTAAACAATATGCAAACTCTGAGGCATGACAACGACTATCATTTCACAGCAAAGTGATGAGTGAAGTGCTGCCTTTTCTTTTTGCCTTCATTATGTACAGTTATATATTTAAGGTTCTCAGCAGAATTTGTCTTCCCCTCATGTCCACATGTCCACACCATACAATTAATTTCAATTCTCATTTAAATTATGTCCTTTGAGTTTCCTTTTTCTCAGTTCAGAAAGGATTATGAGCCCCTGACCATAATGAGACATCACTTGTAAAGACATGACGTCAACTCTCAGAAAAAATAATTTAATAGACCATTATTCAATTATAGTCTACTTTTCTGTCTGTCCAACACTTTAAGTGCTTTTACTATTTTTACTGTATTGTATTTCTTCCAAAAGCTTTATTTTATGCAGTATAGATATAATACATACTGAGCAAGATTTCAAATGACATGTATTTCATGTGACAAAGAGAATAACACTGTCATTCATATATGACATTGTAATCAAAATCATTTTTAAAAGGGTGAAACTGGCAGAAGTGCGTACTTTTCCCAGGGGCAAATAAAGGCTCATGTAGCAGCATGTAACAGTCAAAAGAGGAGACTTTAATATGTGTGATGTTTATAACCCAGTTGTCAGAGTAAAATATGACTGTTGTAAATCTTTGTAAAGCACATATACAGTATTAATATTTTATATCTGAGAATGTAAAATAAAATGTCAAGCCCCTTGTCAGCCATGGATTTCACACCTTAAACTCTTACTAAACTTAAGCAAGTGAAGCGAGTGAACTTTGCTCAGCCAATATTGATACAGTACATTTAAAAATGTTCAATGTGTGTGCTTATGTAATACTGTATGAATGTAACATTTTGTTCTTTTGGTCCGGCCTGAACGTGGATCATTTATACAATGACTGACGAAGGAAAAATGTTGTAAACTAAATTAATGTCATCATTTTAAGGTCACACTGGATTGTTCAGGTTCTGTGAGAGACTTTCTTGTATTTATCAACATTAACATAGGTACATAGATTTTTGGAACATCTCACCCAAGCAAATTTCCACGTGATTGTCATCAGCCAGAGCGACTGCAAATACCCGGAGGGGTGTGCTGGGTTTCAGACAGTTGCCTTGTTCCAGTGTGTAATGGAGAAAGATGTGTGTCTGTGTGTGTGTTTTAGAAAGACTCATGCTGTGTCTTACCTTTCTTTGGTGTTACACATTGTGGATGACAAAAACAGGTTAGATGTAGTTCAAATGGTATTTATAATTATAATATACACTGTTACATGGATATTGGACATACACGCAATGGAAAGACCTGATGATAAAAAAGAGAGAAAGATATATTTGTTAACTCTGGATGACATGAGATGATAATAATTAAAATAATGTCCTTTTTCCATTCCATTTCAATGGCGGCTGCTTGGAGCTGTGTTATTGTGCAAACTGACCCAAGAAATAGCATAGGTTTGAGTTTCCCATGCAATGACATATCAAAATGGCTGCTAAGTACAGAGGGTCTATTTCAAAGACAGTGAAGGCTTTTTCATGGATTATATTAACTTTTTCTTTTGTTTTGATCTACTTGAAAGCTTTGTGGACATGTTAAAAAACATCTCACAAGTCAACCTGAAAACATGTTGTGGAGTTTAGGCTTCAATTTTCTGATCATAATTACTTTTGATGAAACTTTATCTCGGGTATGGTTATACCAAACGTTACCGGCTACTGTGCATCATTGAAGTTGTAAATCATGGGCACGTTCAATCCCATTTGAGGAGACAGCAGACTTGAAAGTCATTAAGACCCCTGTAATTTGACAGATGAGCCTTGAAAATGTTTGTAAAATCATTTCATTTCAGCCTGAGAGCACCTGTATTCGTATTGCCTTTGAGCTCAGGCTGTGATTAATGTGCTGCCATTTCTTCTGGCTGTAAACCTACACCTGTTTCTATTTTATTACATTGATCTACACTAGATCAATGGAAGCAAGGGAACAATTCGGACAAGTAAAGGAGACATACATAGCCCTGTGGGACTGCCCACCGGAATGTACTCGCCTGTTTGTGGGCATCTGTGTGTGTGTGTGTATGTTTCCCTCTGCAGATACCTCAAGGGAAGATGTGAGAGGCTTTTATCATCTCTTTTCTCATATCAATAGCTTAAATTTTATCATCAAATCTTACTACACAATATGCAGGTTAGAAATTAATAACAAGTTAAATTAAATTGCTCCCATTGCTCCCACAACTGTGTGAGTTGTGTGAAACTCCCGGTGGCTCATAGCGTCATGTCTAAAACAAAAAAGTGTGCTGCTCACCCGGTGATTGACAGCTAATCTCTAATCACTGCAGCACCACACAGCTCATGGGATGGGAACTTAAACTGTCTGAAGCTCCATCTGCAATCATCTTCTCACCTGCCAGTCTGTCTTGTTTGCTGTTTTTTCCATCATCCCATCATCTTATTTTCCTGCCTTTTCTCTTCACACATCCAGAACTGAATTATGATCTGTAGCTATCCCTGATGCATTGTGATTGATTGGGTTTTGCAGCTAACTAATGAATCGGCTCCTCATGGACAAGTAGTGGGCCTGCTTTGGTAATAACATGGACTTTGCTGAAGACAGCTCAAAGACCCCTTACACCACAGATTTAATGCTTACATGGTTTATTTGAATTTGGCCTTAGCTGGGAGATCTGTAGGACTGTAAAGACACATTTTTAATTGAAGCTGTCAGTGTATAGGAGACAACTGTACAACACTTATACCATCCACTGCAACTGCATGTGTGAATCAGACAACTATTTTTGCAAAATCAGCAAAGTGAGAAGTTAGGTACAGGTGTCAATGTGTTGCAATGAGTTTGAGTGGGGGACTAAATGCATTTTAAAATCAACGTGAGGGCACACTGACGTCAACTCATTCAGACCATCCCCAGGTGGTTTGGGCATCACACCATCACATTGCTTTAGTTGTGTGAACGCAAATGTCACCTGGCATGTAAGAGTGTGTAAGAGGAACCCCACAATGAGCTCAACTACGTGCAGTTTTCAGAGGTTTCAGGGTTTTTTACATTTTGTTGGTGTCAGAACTACAGCTCACTCTGGCACCCAAACCACAACCGAAAAATTAAAAATAAGCTACAATAAATTTGATTGTCGTTAATTCTTCATTTCTGTAGCTACTTGTGTTAAATCCACCTCAGTCTATTGGTGTTGAATTAGGGGAACGTTAATATGGACACTGTAATGTCTGCTCCAGAAAATTCCCCTGAATCACTTGGAGACAACAAAACCCAAGCAGTATACACATCCAAAAAGAATTGCACCTATTGCTGCTCAAGTCGTATTAGTCGACAGGGATGATTGTATGGTTGTATGGTTGTGGCTGTGACTACTACTACAATTACTCTGCACTGGCATGTGTACGTAGGTACCAGACACCAGGGATCCATTGTAATGCCATCCGACTGAGCTGTCTTAACGTGTAACATGAAAAAGAAATAATTGAAAAAATAAAATGAAATAAAAACGAGGTAACAGCTCACTGTATTAAAAACATGATGGAGGTCTACTGTGAAATTCCCATGTGTTTTGTTTATTTGTAATTCCAACATCTCCATTAAGTCGGTGTGGACAAAAATGCTGTAAATATGAATTCTGAAATATTTTGAAAGGGTTGTCACACCAAATTTGATTTGATTTAGATTTATATTCTGTTTGTTCCCTTTGTATTTTCCTAATTGTTAAAACATATTAACATTTAAATGGGTGAAAGCCACTTTTGCACATTACCGTATTTCAACTGGAAATCAGTTTCAGGACACCAGTTAAATGTTCATTTATAGTATATGAGTGACTAAAGATGAACAGCTTGAAGGCTTGTAATTGGAATAGGTACAAAGAAAAGAATGTGCCTATGCATACACTTTAAATCAACAATCATCTGCTGTGTTGTCTGCTATGTCCGATCAGGCCAAAACTGAAAGGACTGGGCCAACAGAAGTTCATTAACTTAATTGCATATCGTAATCCCTCCTTGGTGTTCAGCCAGCGTGTGCACAACATAGTTTGGTTGTTTCCCTCAATAATGACAGAGGAGGCTTTTGACCGTTGACTTTCATTATTTATTTGTTGATTTAATTATTCACAGTGAGATGCTAGAAGTCCTGGCCCACAAAGTCATACAGGGTACTAGTGTGGTTTAACTTTAATGGAGCAACATTTACTCAGAATGTTCGTCTTATATAAGATATTATCCACTTGTGTAGTTTGTTGCTGTGAGTGATCCCACAGTAGTAAACTACTTCACACATTTGACTCTTTACTTGGATTGCTGCTCTGTAACAATTTGTTTACTGTCAGTTGTTGGAGTCACACTTAATAATATTGAAATATAATATTTGAAGAAGGTGTTAAAAAGTCAATTTATGTCTTTAATGACACAGTCTCTGTCCTGCAAGTGTTTTTTTCTTGTATGATTGAGGCTTTTGGCGACATGAAGTCGGTTTGCAAACATTCTGTTCAGGGTTGATGTGGTTCAAGTAAAAGAATCATGTGTAGTTCTGATAACACACACTTTGTTTTTCAGCAGCATGATCTGTTTTGGAGTATGCCTCAAAACCCTGTCACCAGTAGAACTAGTTCCAGAGCGGAATGATTTCAATCTGCCCTGCAGTGCTGCCGACTGCTGCGGTTCCTGATGCATTGACAGTGCAAACAGTGAGTGTTCTGTTTAACTAGGATGGAGGCTAAATATGTGTTTAATTCATTTACATGGTTATGTTGGTTTGCTGCTGGTCATGTCATTGTTTTTGTGCGCTTGTATGTGAGTGAGTGGGCCAGTGAGTGTGTGTGTGTGTCTCTCTGTGTGTGTGTGTTTCTCTGTGACAAGTGAAGTCGGCCTTATCTGCAGTGCTTGCTTTCATGCTCTTCTTACCCCTACTCTCTTTCTCTCTCTGCCTTTGTCCCTCCCTCCCTCTCTCTCTAATGCCTGCCAAGCCAGCCAGTGTTGACGATGCGTTCGCTGTAGAGAGTGTGTGTGTGCCTGCGTAGCTGTGCTGCTGATAGAGCTGAGAGATTTAATTGACACCCACAAAGAGAATTATACAACCTTCTAAATGTTCTGTCACTCTGTTTCCTGGAATTTGGTGTGTGCGTGTATGTGTGTGTCTGTGTTTGATGCACAGACTTAATCGTAGCCTACTGCCCTGCTCATGTTTGCTGTTTTTGCTTTGTCTCCATATGCTGCCCTTTGCCAAGACTGCAATCCAAACTGATCACTAATGTTCTTTTTTAAATCAACATGCTTTGGGGGATTTTTCTTTACAGTTTCTTTACAGACTCACAAGGGAAAATGAAAGAACAGGCACCCACACACTGCTGTGGCATTATGGTGTCCATGCAGCCATCATAACATTAATGACTGACGTGTAATTCAAAAGAGAAACAAATGGAATGAAACACATTCCTACAAATACTTGCAGCATTGGTAACAAGAGAGAGTGTGATCAGAAGATGTGAACATTTTTTTCTTTTTCCACATCTTTACTCAAGGGTTTGAAATGATAAAGGAGGTCCCAGACAGTAACTACCAGCAGAAAGAAGAAAACAAGAAAAAAAGTTAATCTGGATACCAACTGAAAGTATTGTGAAAGATTCCTCCTAAATACTAATAGTTTTACTACATTAAGATTAATTTAAGTTATTTCTGTGACCATCGCATTATATGCATCAACATGTACATAGTTTAAAATATATCTTTATTGGCTGATATTATTACTCTATTTATTATCTATTTATTTATTACTCTTATTACTATTACTGTTTTATCTCTCCAACTACTACTTGTGTCTTGTAGGAAGCATGATCACATTGAACACCGTCATTTTGTTCTGCTGTTTTGTTTGTTCATGCTCTTCCTTTCTTTAGTATGCAGATGGTCAGAGCTGGCTCAACTCCCAGATAAACAAATACAAGAGGGAAGTGGACTGCAACTGAAAGTTTATTTAACAAACGTAATCAACAGAAACTACGGCCACTGAAATACAACAACCTATATCTGTGATGTGGATTGTCAGCAGTGAGTCCGGGTGGATTACTGTGTGTGTGTGTGTGTTGCATGCAAGCTAAAACTAAAAGAGATAACAGGTGAGCAGCAGGATAAAGCCGGAACTGGTGAGCCAAGAGAGGGAGCGGGCGGATTCCACTGGTGTTTATAGCCGCAGCCCCGCCCACTAAGACACACACCGGAGGCCCGTGATCAATCGCGCTCTGCAACGGGGAGAGAGAGAGAGAGAGAGAAACACACACACACACACACAGGTCCAAACAATCCCACCCAAATTTGGGATTGTCACAAGATGATGTGGTAAATTATATTTTTAAAGTGTGTTTTCCGTCACACTCTTAAGTACATGGTACAGCAGCAGACAAATGTATTCTGTGTGAACTGAATGTCCATGTTAATGCTGCAGTCTTTTAGTATAATGATGAATGAAAAGTTGTACAACTCTTACTTTCATTAGCTTTTATATTTGAGAGCTAGAAAGAAAGTAAATTTCCTCAATCTCATGGAGATAAGGAACATAGTTGTGATAAATCCAAGATGTCCTCCAAATCAAGCACAAAAAAGATTTTCTTTTATCGATTGTAAGGAATGTTTGTACAGTACATGAGTGTGTCTGAGCCCACATTATCGTTCGAAGGAAAAATACTTCTAAGGCCATAAAAGTGTGAGAACATGGACAAAGTGATTCAACATTATCCATTTTAAGAATAAAAAAGGTGTGCGTGTGCAAGAGCACCATGAACACACACTTAAGGAGAAGTGATGCAAAGAGTAAGTAAAGGAGCATTAGTTATGTTTCTGTATACATTAGAATTATCGTTGGCATTCAGCAGTGTGATATGGTTGAGACAGCAATCAACAGCAAATGACAAATTTCCATATAAATTAATGTTTAGCGCTCAGCCTGAAAGCCAATACTCACAGTGATTTATTGTGAAGCGTGTTGAACTGTATAAACATTATCTTTTGAAATGACAAATAACCCCCTCGGAGGTGATCGCTATGATCCTGGAATCATATATGTTTCTGATCTGAAATTGACATTTAAATTTAATTGAAATTTAAGGAGGTTTTTGACATATTATTTCAGCAGTCACGTCCCAGAAATTAAACAAAGATGAAAAAAGTTGATTGAGTGAAAATTCCTGACTGAATCAAATGCTGTTCATTCTTTCACTCAAGCACCCTTTTTTGTTTACATTATTACAACACAAGCATGCACATATACCTTTTTCTAAATTTTATTTAATTTCATTTTAATTCAAGCTCTGAACAACAGTAATTGCAACAACATGTAATTCCCACCTCCCCGGCTGAGAAGGTTATATCTTCCATGTTGTTTGTTCATCTTTTTGTCTGCAGGATTATTAAAAACTTCCAAGGACGATGGAGAGCTGCAGGGGCCTGCATCTGGGATGAGCTCATACACAGGTAATATTCTACATCATGAGCACCGTTCTTTGACCCAGTGTTCAGAGTGGGTGACAGTTGGAGAAGGTGTTAAATGCAGATTGAACCCAGTATTTTCAGTGGGGCGGTAGGACACAAACAATACATATTTGACACCACTACATTGAGCAGAGAATGTTCTGGATTGAGTCCCCTTGGTAACCACCGAAGCAGCAGACCTCCAGTAACATCAGCACATGTAGTTTTGATTTCCACACTCTTCATGCCCGTTTGTACTTATTTCCTAAATCCGTCAAATGCTATCACCAGTACGAGATCTACTGCAGTGAAATTACACAAGCTGGAGAACGCTGAGCATGCAGGAGTTTATGAGGGTGTGTGGTTTTGATTTATTCTGTCCTATGTGTCTGTGTCCGTGACGTAAACAAGTTGACAGATAGTTATCAGGGAGATCCACAAATGACAGAGTCCAGAGTTTGATTTGAGAACTTAAGTTGTCTTTGTCGATCTTTTTCTTGTAAAAATATAACAGAAGAAAGGTTCATATCAACATGATAAAATCGATAATGCATTCTCACTAAATATACATCCACATAAAACACAGCAGAGTACACGCATATTCAAACACAGTGAAAGAGGAAAGTCTCCTTACTCCTCCTTAAGAAAGTCAAGCGGCCAGTCTACCTTAAGAAGGTCGGCTAGCGAACCGCAGGTACCGGCTAATCTCACAGCGAAATTAGTGGGGAGAAGAGCTCATGTCAGAAAACACTCAGCCACCACTCACACACGCAACATGTACAAAATATGACAGGCATAAACTAACACACGATGCTCTCCAAAGCACAACACAAGGCGAAAACAACAGACGGGAGCTCGGAACCATGCGTCTACCCGACAGGAATCTCAAACACAAATATAACGAAAGCATGCGGGAATTCGTCTTTAGAAAATAAAGGTCCCTTCTCCTCATCCGACAAAGAAACATAACAGATGTCAAAAGTTTTGTGAAAGTACCGCTGAGGTACAGTATGACTTAACCCTGGTAGGTTGCTTTGGTTAAAAAAAAAAAAAAAAAAAACGACAAAGAAAGACTCAGACGAGTCTGCTAAAAGATGTGAACAAGTCATCTGAGATGTTAAACCTGTACCAAAGAATATGAACTAAAAGTCTTGGTAGTATTTTTTTCCCCCTTGTCTTTTCTTTACAGTTATTCTGTGTCCCCATGCGAACCAGTGGATAATGATGTGCTTTTAATAATAAGAGTTGAGCTCTGGCTGTGTGTTTAACTCAAAGGCTTCTTTTGCTGCTGTGATCAGAGTCTTGCATATTCTCACTTTCAATCCCTAATCTGTCTCTTTCTCTCTTCCATTTTTC
This sequence comes from Aeoliscus strigatus, assembly GCA_901007665.1. Taxonomy (NCBI): domain Eukaryota; kingdom Metazoa; phylum Chordata; class Actinopteri; order Syngnathiformes; family Centriscidae; genus Aeoliscus; species Aeoliscus strigatus. Next base: position 18,599 of record CAAKHB010006168.1, on the reverse strand, counting down.
CTATTTTATTTTGTTCATACTTTGTGATCGCTATATTACGCTCCAGTCTATATATCCAAACCTCGCTATTACCATGGTATTCAACTTTACAATAAAAAGATATTTTCTTCAGCTCTCTTGCAGCATCTCTTTTCTTGCTATTGTTCCTACTAGAAATGTATGGAGGAGTATTAGGGCCATGTAGGAGAGGAGGGTGATTTTTTTCATTGTGCATTTCAAGAAAAAGTCAAAATTTCTAAAGTCAAAATACAGTTTCATGAATAAAGTTGAAAATTTGAGAAAAAAGTCGAAATGTCATTTTTTTTTCAAACTGCACAATGAAAAAAAAAATCTTCCTCCTCTCAAATATTTTTTCTACTACATGGTCCTAATACTCTTCCATATACATGTTCTCAGCAAAGATGACAAAGACACAAAGTGGTTACATATCAACCAGGACTTGGAAATGTGTACAATGGAAGGAATAGATACAATGATCATATCAGTTCCAAAAGACATGAATGCTCCAAAATCCCCAACATCTAATTGTATGCAAAAATGATGTGAAATTGAAATATCTTAAATTTTTGAGGAAATAACTATCATAACAGTTAATTGAAACAATATATAAAATGTGATGTCTCAAACTGTCAAAACCTTTTAAGGGACAGCTCTTTTTGCAGTGTAAACTACCTGGCTACTATCATTTATTTGGTCAATTTTAAGTCATAAAAATCAAAGGTTTTGGTTGAAAATGTCCCCATTTACTGGTGCAGTCAAGTTTTAATATTCATAGTATGTGGGGAAGACAAGATTTATCTTTTTGACATCTTCACTGGAGCACATGGCTTTTCACTTTGTGTTTGAAACATTAATAAGCAAGCTAAATAATACAATTATCAACATTAGCACTTAATATTAGATCACCTTCAAACTTTATTCACTTCAAATTATCTTTCTTTGCCCTTGTTCTTTAATTTTGTACTCATGAGTCATAGCATGATCACATCCGCGATTAATACATTAATGCATTAATTAATGACCCCTGTCAAACACTGTCTGTCTTGTTCGTATTAAATGATTTTAGATCCCTATAAATTGACAAACACACATATAGATAACATTGACATACTGGGTATTGTGCTGATAATGACACAGGATGATGTGATTGTAATTAAACCAATAAGAATCCAAAACATGTTTCATTCTGACTGACGTGCACCTCTATCTTTTCTCTGCTTGATGCAGCTTTCATCTGCCTCTCACTGGCACTTGAAGAGGCCTTTGGCTTTAGCACCTCACTGCAGTGCTGCATCTAAAATTATAACTCTGTAAGTGGGCCAAAGCGATTTAGATTTTGCAGTACTGATGTGGAGGTGCCCCAATGCTGAGCTGGAAAAGACCTTGTGTTGTGTTCCTTTGAAATGGTTGGATGTAAATGATGCAGTTTGTTATTATGTAGTTGTCAGCTTCTCTTTCTCAGTTACTGTCTTCAGTATCTAGAATATTAGCAGATAGATCATAGATTATGACAATATAACCCTGGTGTTTGCTCTGACTCTATTTCGATTTATTTTAGGATCAACTGAAGCAAATATCAGTATTGTTCAGTATTGTTAAATGATGCAAATACAAGAGGGCAGTGATGAGACAGTATGATTTCACGTCCTCAGTTGTGTATGTTACAGCCCTCACACACTGCATGGTCTGTAACAGATATGTCCCGTATCTGTATTTAACAGAAATAAGAGGACGTGAGCCGAGATGGTGTCGCGTCTGCAGGCTGCTCTCAGTCTTTATTCACATAACGCTTACGTTCCAGAGTTCGAAATCCACATCATAACACATGCAACACAAGTATCTTTTTCATTTGTTAGTAAGCCATGTGCACTTGTCACAGAAATAACCTGCTTCCCGTCGCTTTTTTTCTTAATCAATTATATACACGTCAACCCAACAAGTAACAAAATTAGTGTGGAAATTTGGAACAAAATGTTAATTATAAGGAGCCATAACACAAAATCACCACAAGTCACCACGAGGCCACACCCATCTTACTCCTCAACAACGTGGGAGCCGCCATTACCTGACACAACTTTACTTAACGTCATTTTCACTGTTCCCGAATAAATAAACGGGTATATTTGTTACTCTACAATACAGTAATTTAGGAAGAACACGTAATAAATCAGTGTCACCAACCTGTATTTAACAGAAATAAGAGGACGTGAGCCGAGATGGTGTCACGTCTGCAGGCTGCTCTCAGTCTGAGAGACGGAGCTTCGCAGTCGCGCCCAACTCCGCTCACCTGGATGCACACTCCCTCTAGTGGCACAAAATAAAATAGGCCTTCTACCTTGATAGGATGAATTTTAACATCCGACAAATAAGAAAATAGTGAACACACTATATGTGGGCGTCACATGTAATAGATAATTGTTAATTGTTAGATAGTTGTATAGTTGCTAATTTTGGTGTAAGGGCATAGTGTTTAGATTCCATGTTTAGGAAAATTGTGTCCATATGAGAACTACCTGCAAAAACAAGGTGCAAATGTATCACATGCATGAGGAAGAGTAACTCATTGGTACCAAAATCACATTGATCATTGTTCAATTCTGTATTAGGTCTTTTGACGTAAATGTTAATGCCTTCGTCCTTCCCTGTTTGCATCTTTTCCACCGCTGGTGGGGAACTTAGAAGAAGAACTGAAGAAGCTTCTCGGATGAGTGGCGAAACATCTTCAAGCAAGTCCAGTTGCCTATGATTTAACCCAGCAAGATATCATGACCTGGATGACTGAGAACCTTCACAGACACTTCTTATTCATGTGCTTCAAACAGATTGTCAACCCTGGATGTCATAAAGCACACTTTTCTTTTTATAAGTAAGAAAAATAAAGAAAGTGAAAACTGAACATTACTGAACATTGTTCATCATGAAGTGAGACTTGATTGTGTTTTGTTTGTGCTGTACTGTTTGGTTTTACCTAATATATTAACATAAATGAATAGAACGAAACTAATTAATAATTTCATACATTTTTGATTTATTTGCCCCTCAGAAGCTATTATGATTATGAAAGGGCGTTTTTGTTACAGCTGTACCTATCCAGCATGTCTCAAGCATTTCATTTCTCTCCAAATACTTCACAATTCTCTTTTGTTCTCAAGAGCGTGTTTCTGTCATGAGCATTTGGAACAGAGTTCAAAAGGAAAACAGAAAAAGTATCAAGGTATAAATAAATTAAAAACACCATTTGGTTGTTGTATCCCTGCTGGTTTCTTGGCTTGGCAAGAGGAAATTGACACAAAACCAATGGAGGACTTGTTCTTGGGTCATGATGTCTATGTGTATTGAGTATGACAGATATATTTCAATTAATTATATCTTGTCTAAACTAACATTTCAATATCATGGGTTTGTTACACATCTTTTGTTAATGTTGATTTTGTAACTGCACCACTGCTCTTTTTTAAATCTTACTTTTTAAGGAAGTGCACTGGGATTGTAAACACATGACCACTAATGACATCATGATAAAATCCATTGCTGGATTCAGTCTGCCACATACAATTTAATGACCACTGATTCAATGTGGAAGTAAGTATTGACGTGTCTGTGAAGGTTCTCAGTCAACCAGGTCATGGTATCTTACATTTATCTATCCAGATGTGGCATAAGAACATTTGTGTGGGATGTGAGGATGTCACAGTCTCTCCAGGATATTCCCTCTGTTACTCTACTATCAACAATTAATTGTCATTCCAATTATGTGTGTCAATTGCAGCCTGTTGTCCTCATTCTTATAATTATATATCTATTTTTTGATATATTTGTGATATACCTTTCGTCCTTATCATTATCAGCATTGATAGTGATTATGAATTTGAAAAATTAACTCAATAAAAAAACATACTTTTATTTTATATATTGGGATGTTTTTTGTTGTTTGTTTTTTTGTTTGTTGTTTTCTCACACACATTTTGTATATTGTGTGTGTGGGGGGAAAACAAACACATCTATATTATTTGGTGTTATTGATCATACGTAATGTTAAAATATCCTGCTTAGGAAGGACTTGAGAGCCCAGGGCTCATTTTCATTCCAACTCAGATTCCTTGCTCTGCTGAGAATTCCTCCCTAACCAGTCTGCCCTATAAAAAGAAGAAACAAATATGAGAATCTGTCCTAAATAATAAATAAAACAGAAACAGACATAAAAAGCCACATCTGTCAGTCCTGAACATCTCCGTGAAGTATTTTGCAATATGTCTTGTAGAATAAATTTGAAGACTTTCATAATCACCTTTGAGGTTGGACTGTGACTGAAACATGAATATATTAATGAAGGTTCAACCTCAAATGAGTTTTGGAATAGGAATCTGGTGGGCCCCCTCTGAGGATTCTGAGAGATAGATTGAAAATCAAGGTGGACACGACTCTAAAGGATTTAATGATACCATTTTTTTTAATGCTGAAGAAACAATACAAATATGATCTGGAATGCATCCAAACACAATATTAATAAATACAATTGTTCAGGTGGTGTTCTTCCTGCTTGTCATCTCTGCCTTGGGTCTGCTGCAGGGTTATGAGCTTGCACCACTGTTCACTGACGTTGCACCCCATCTCCCGACGGGGGGTCAGTAGCTATGTGGGGATGTCTATCCATCACTCCCTTAATGGGCTGTAGAACCCCTTAAACCTCCTCTGTAGCTACAACTAGTAGCTTGCTTTCCACCAGCTATTTGATGGCCTTCTTCAGGCTTTTGCCCGTCATTCCAGCAGCACAGAGAAGTTGGTTTATAGACCTCCCCACAAAGCCCCGGTACGTAACTTTGACTGTATTATACACACCTCTCAAATAGTGTGCTACTGCTAATGGTCACTACGGAAAATTTCAATAAAACTGATGACCGTGAATGGTATATAAGATATGACACAAAACATATACAGTTCATAGGACTGAGACTCTAAACAATATACTTCAGTCCTCTTGCCTGAAATGGACTGGTATGGAATCATTTCCCCTGGCCA
>CAAKHB010006168.1:0-13560 GCA_901007665.1 Aeoliscus strigatus | reverse complement strand
TTGCACCCCATCTCCCGACGGGGGGTCAGTAGCTATGTGGGGATGTCTATCCATCACTCCCTTAATGGGCTGTAGAACCCCTTAAACCTCCTCTGTAGCTACAACTAGTAGCTTGCTTTTATAGACCTCCCCACAAAGCCCCGGTACGTAACTTTGACTGTATTATACACACCTCTCAAATAGTGTGCTACTGCTAATGGTCACTATGGAAAATAATACCCCTAATAAAATAAATTCAAATGACAAAACAATAGTAGGAGATATGGTGCAGATTTCAATAAAACTGATGACCGTGAATGGTATATAAGATATGACACAAAACATATACAGTTCATAGGACTGAGACTCTAAACAATATACTTCAGTCCTCTTGCCTGAAATGGACTGGTATGGAATCATTTCCCCTGGCCAGTGACAGTGCAGTAGTGGGAAAAATGAATGCCAGTCACGCTCTCTGACCAAGGTTGACCTATCAGAGCAGCCGAGAAATCAAATAGTCTGTTGCTTCAGAAACATGTCAGGTTTCTCCAAACAACTCAACTCAGTAAATGGGGTTGTTTCTTGTCTTCTCTTGTCCTTTCGTCCCTCCTCATCTCTCTATCATCTCCCCTATTGACCTCCACCTGTGTGTTGCTCAATTTAAACGCCCTCCTGCTCTGCTGCCACCTTTTCTTCTTTCTTCTTATCTATCTGCCCCGTCTCTTGTCTTTCGTCCTGTCTATCCCATAATGTCCTCAATGTACCTTTTTTTATCATTCTTTCTTTTATCATTCATCTTTCTTTTTCTTTTTCCTAGATATTTTCATTACGCACTGTCTTTCTTTCTGTCCTGCCACCCACATGTTACCTATCTCACTCTCTCTCTCACACACACACACACGCACTGTCCCATTTCCCATCAGCCCATGCTCCAGTTGACCTTAGTAAATGCAGCCATAGAACACCTATTGATTTATGCATACAGCTGTAGTGTGTGTGTGTGTGTTTTCACCCTTCTCAAAGTCAAATGCTTGTTAGCTTCCCAAGTCCCTTTAAAAGTGTATGTGAGTGGATGTATTCGTCACACAAAGCATGCACAAGCGTTATGTGCCTGCCTGCATGTTTTGTGTGTGTGTGTGTGTGTGTTGGTGTGTGTGGATGTGCATGTGCATGTGCGCGCTTGCCAGCCCAGTGTGATTGAAATGGAGAGGGTGTTGCAGGACTGCTTGTCTGCATACAAAATCATGGACCCCAACATGGTTTGACGAACGGCCTGTCCACCCAACCAGGGCACAGAGATAAGGACGGGACAGCGTTCTGATTGGTAGATAAAAGAGATGGATTAATCTTGGGCCTCATGACCTTGGTGACTCTCTCATTCCCATGCTAAATAATGTAGTTGTTTGTTTGATGAAGTACAAGTGAGGGGATAAGGCAGAGGCAGTGTTGGCGAGGTTGCAAGAGAAAATAGCACTGAGCAATCTGAAATGAGAGGAAATAATGAGTAATGAGAGTGAAGGGCAGGAAATCCAATCTGTGCAAGAGAAATGGGGATGAGTGAACAAATGAGAAGTGTAGAACATGCAAGATAAGAAATCAACTAAAGACCTGAAGTAAAATATAGGCGCAGAAATAAATCACTATTAGGAGACTATGCAAAAAATTGGAAAGAGTGAGAGAGAGGCTAGAAATGTGAAGAAGGGGGGACATGTCTCTGTTTACTGGAGCACAGGAGAAGTATTGAGATATGGTGACCAAAGGATAGGAGCCCGGGGAATGTGCTATGTTCTTATCTTTGGAAAATGTCACAGATGGTGTGGTGATTACTTCAGGAGTGGGTGAATCTATCAAATACTGGACATTGACTTCAATGATAATCTATATTTGTTGCTGTTATTAATTGAATCCATCATTCTTTCTACCTGTTGGCAATGTGCTAAGATGGACTTAGTCCACCTGCATCTCCAGTGCCTAGGAGTTAGGTAAATCTTAGCTTGATTGTCATTTTTCCAACATAATTAACATTATCATTTTCTTTCCTTTATTTTTGTTTTTATCTTTTGCTGCTGCTGCAACCCTCCGGCTTTGCTGCTTTGTGGCTCAACATTGGCTAAAACCTTGAAGCCAAAAAGCAGATGTTTGCCAAAAATTGATGAATTAAGGCAGAGCAGTCACACATTGAAATTTGTGGATGTAATCCTTTATTAAGTAATTCATTTGCATCGTTTTTTTTGTGTCCACACCTGAACAAACTACAAAGTAAATTGTTGCTGTGGTCACAGAATCTCCGAATTTTATGGGAGAGTAAGACCTGAATGCTGTAAGCTTTAGCCAAATCTGGCTTTGTGGGAAATGTGACTGGACCTTCATCAGCTCAGCCAGCTTGTGACAAACACTGAAGATAGCATCTGTAAACCAGCCAGGCTACAGCATGGCCAGGCTAAATAGGTCACAGGCCGAGCATTCACGGGATAAGTCCGTTTCCCATGTTGAAACGCTTCCCCTGAGTTCATCAGATTTTGTTCAGGCAAGTCAAAGCACTTGGAATCTCAAATGTGTCACTCTAAAGTAGGAAGGGACTGTGTTTGTTTGTGTTAGTGTTGCATATTCATCAGCGGTTGTTAGAAGCATTGACCATACTGGGGCCTGAATGAGTGACTCTCTGTTACCAGTTTGCCTTTTTAAGCTGTAGTAAGCTGCGCTAAGCTAGTTTGAAAGTTACTGCTGGTCTGCTGTCTGCCTACAGCATCAAATGTGTGTGCGTGTGTGTGTGTGTCAGTGTGAGTGTATGCGTGCGTGCATGTGTGTTTGTATGCCATAATGCCCAGAGGAGATTTTTGGATTGTAGTTAGGCCACATACAATGTCCCCATTTGAGATAAAGAGATACATGTAAGATGAAGGAAAGAAAACAGATTTGGAGAAAGGTTGTGAATATTTTTGGGTCATGTGTTGCCCTATTTAAGGTTTATTTGCCTACATCTTACAGAAATTCACACAAACCTGAAAAGGGAATTCTGTTTTCAGGAGAAGGTAAAACTATAGCATATAGGCTGTGCCAAAAATTTGATGCATTTTTTTTTATATAGTCTTACTAACATGTAGTCTAAATCTATACTATTAGTATGTAATCATGAGTCATGATAAAAATAAAAAAGAATATTTTCACACATAAAAGTTGCTGTCAGGTGACACCTGCACTTGGTCACACATCAGGAGTGATTCTGATTTGCAGTCGTTGTGGATTTTGACAGACCGCTAATGGAATTGAACAGCCGTTTTCAGAGTGACTCTTATGGAATAATGAAGGCAGCTGCCTGCATCACACGCACTTGGCCAGCTGGACATATTGCACGCACCGTGCGGGCAGTATGGACCCTGAATTGTCTGTCATCAAAGGAAGGTGGTCCATTATTGAAGTCTTATGGCTCTATTTCGATGAATGACGCATGGTGCCAAAGGGGAACGCAAGTATCTTTCCTCGCTCCATGACACTGAGCTCAGATCATCTAACTAACAACTGCATTTGCGCTGGTCTGGGCGTGTTTGTCTACAAAGGAGGCCTGGTGGTGCACAGTCACAGCACATTGCTATTTTTGTTCATTTTGTTCGACTTTGCGCTCTAGACTTTGTGTATCTGATTGGAAAAAACAAATTGTCGAAAGACAGTGGCACATCACAACCATATCACTGTTACTAAGAGCTCATCATCAAGATGTGCCTCTATAGTGCGACACCCTGCTGAGACACAGACGCAAACGATTACAAATAGAGCCATGAGTGTGTACATGAATATACATCAAAAACACATCTTTTTTTTTTGAGAACACGCATCAAGTGAGGCTATTTTTATTAGGCATACTTTGTTATGTCTGTGGAGGTTTACAGTTTTGTAAATAATAATAATAATTAAAAATATCGGCACACCCAATGTCTTTTTTCTGGCTACACGACTGAGGTAAACCATAACAATCATACGTGTTGAGCTGAATATTATTACTGATAGGTTGGAAGTTCTGTTTTGTAATGTGAAATAGTGTATGGCTTTGTCTCAAACACAATATCACAATAAGTGTAGGTATAGAAAGATGCAGAAAAAAAAAATATTTTGTTCAGCTACCTTTTCATCTTTGGTGCAAATAAAATGCTGGAAAAGGCGAGGGCTTATGAGGGAGGTAGTGGAGTTTAGTCTGGTGAGGGTGTAGTCTGTGAGAAAGGGTTACTTTCTTAATCCCTGGAGGGAAATTAAGTATTAACCTGTCAAGTAAACCTGCTTCTTTCATTTCAGAGAATTGCCTGCTGATGGGTAATTTCAATTTTCCATTGTTAGTATTATTTTAATTATTTAAGAATTAGTTTATACACTGGTCTGATATGATTAACAGGTGAGTACATGGTGGAGGATTGGACTATTTATTACATCTGCTGTGCCCAGCAAATCCTGCTGTATTTAATCATTAGAAACATGGATTGTGTTTGACTGAAGCCATGTATGTTTAAATTTAGGGAATAATTATTAATAACAACATGACTGAGTGAAGGGGAAGATGTGATTGTAGCCATTGTTACAGAAGAAGAAACATTTACTCCTGCTGGAACGTGTGGAACACAACATCACATCATGTCCTCCTGGTTTCCTGAAAATGGTAATTAGGACTGTCACTTTCACATACTCGTATTTTATCATTGGGCATTTTCTAAAGTAAATGATGTGGTTATTTTTCTTAGGGTGGTCAGGATGCATTTATATCAAACAAATCAAACAGGTTACTTCAAAGAAATGTCTATAATTTGTAGCCAGAAGGCCACCGATCCCTCAGCACTGATGTATTTGAGAAGACAGTGCCATTAACATCGGATCCTTTCAAATGCAATTTTTTCTTTCCTTTTTAGCCTCATTCACATTTATACAAGGCTATAATTTATAAAGTGACACTTTGTCCAGTTCACCTTGAAATCAGAGTCGTGTGTGCATTTTGGTTGAAATACTTGTTGGAGCCAAAGCCTTGGGAAGGAAATATGTCCTGCAATTCAAAGCATTATTAAAAATGGTCCTTTACAGGCTAAGGTACAGATGGGGGTTCATTAAGAAAAAACAACAGAAAACAATAATAGCAGTGTCAAAGTAAGGTATGGCTGTGTCTACATAGCTCCAAAGTGTCTCCTCTCATTTAATGTTTTGATGACAAGACGACTCTCATCTCCGATACAAAGCTCCCATATGTGTTACAGTGGGTTTTCAAACACTTCTGAGGTGCATCATTCATTCAATCATTCCTATATTATGAACCTGTTATATTACTATTCAGTGACCATCTTGTGTTGATGCAGCATATTTCCCTGTTTCTATTGTTAAAACTACATAGACCTAGGTGTGTGGAACTTTTTTAAGTCTTAAAATTAAGTTAGGTTGAGATCAACTTGCCTTTTTATTACTGTCTCCTTGTTGTACACATCTCAACAGTCCACAAAAAGACCTACAACCTGTTAAAATGAAGACCATATTTCCGAACATGTTTCATATGATCTGTTCACAGCAAATCACTTTTTTCAATTCCAACATTGACATTAACATTCAAAACTTGGAATATTCAAGCATTCTCTCTCACAGAAATTTGCTTTGCTTTTGCTTAAGGTTGTATCTTTTATCAGTGCAAAGTGGTCAAGTCTGTGAATCCATGCAGATTGATAAATGCTAAAAAATACATTAAAACTTCCTGAGGCAGATGAAGTTAGGTCACATTCAGGTCAGAGTCAGCTAATATGCAGCTGCTGTTGAGGTGAGAGTTTAAATCTGGAATTTCATATTATCAGTTTAAATAAAAATCCATCTTATTTGCATGATTCTTTTCACTTTTCCTGCACAGTACTGTTATCCCTGTTTTTGAATGTAATATTGTTAATAAAATACAGTCCACAAAACAACAAAAAAGCCCAAAACAAAAACAAAACAAGCAAACAAAAAAAAAACACTGTCTAAAAATATGTCCAATAACACACACAGAACCACTTGCTGAGAACAAGCCTCTGCACAGTCCCCTGCTGCATGTTGTGCACAAACAAGTCATGTCAGCTTTCCGGTCACAGGCTTTGTCCATTGCCAAACATCCGAATGGATGTTGATCCATAAATATTTAATTGGGCCCCTGAGAGTTGACGCCAAACCTTCAATATCTGAGTAACAGGACAAAGGGGGAGAAGCTGGAGACTCACAATTCACAGGGAGTATCATGAAATGACAGTCACAAACATACGATGTCTGTGTGCATGTCTAATTCCTGACCTGGACTCTCCCTGTGTCTGTGTGGGCTCTCTCCAGGATCTCCACAGGTGTTTGTATTGTATTTTCTCTTCTCTTCCCTTTCCTTCCCTTTCCTTCCATTGATCAGCTCTACCGGTAGCACAACTACAACTCGGAAATGGAATAAGCGGAAGAAGTTGAATGAATTTTTACACCTTCACAGTTTTCATGAATATAATCTTAGTTTATTCTGTACATTTGTTATTCAATGGTTTCTCTGAAGACTGAAGAACCTGCTTTTCCACAGAGCCACAGCTATCCCAAATTCTTCTTCAGTAGCTATGCTAAAACTGTGGCTGGGGTCCAGTAAACCTGTGCAGGACATGGTTTGGGTTTTTTGCCGGCGACTCCATTTGCAAAGCCAGTGTGTTTTTGTTACTATCACCTAAATAAGTATTATCTTACTATATATAGATCATCATGTCGTCATACCATCATACCATTTGTTTGCATGTCCAACACTGATGCTTGAGGGGTTCCTACGGTGTCAGTTTTAATTTGAGAGATCCACTGACCGAGTATCTGTATGAGACAAATACGACATGGCTTTATTTGTGTAAAGCTGCATGAAGGTCATCTATAAGAGGGAGAGAGAGAGAGAGAAAAAAAAATCACGGAATATATGATGTACATTGACAGAATTGTCAATGGCCCGATTACACCATGGAAGCAGACAACTGTGAGTCAACTTGCAGGCTGACTGAATGATGTTTCTTGCTTCATCTGTGAGCTGTCCTGTCCATAGGGCATTGGCCTTTTCCATGGTACTCATCAGTCAGTTATATAGATTCAGGTTTTAAGTCCCACTCGCTTTCTGTAGCACACACACACACACAGCTACACATACATATCCACACACTGGCAGGCATGATGACTCAATGAACCCTGCAAGTTTATCTTTTCAAAAGGTTAAAACTTTTCTGATATTGTCACAATAATTTAAATCGCAGTTAAATCAAGTCCATCAAGATGTTCACTAATTGGCGAAGACTGCTTGAGTAAGATAAGGGGAACATTTTGGGTTGGAATCTGCTTTCCATGTATGTGATATGACATTGCATAGCACACATTATTTTGAAGCAAATTATTGATTATTTAAACAACAACAGATCGGTTTCACTCTTCACTTCCTTTGTTACTATGGTACCTCTGGACTATGAGTTCATATACTGTAACTTTGTGGAGATAGTCTTGCCAAAGCATACATCAAATAGTCTCTTCAAGATGTGCCCTAATTAAAAGAAACAAATTGTGGCTGTCAGTGTGAATGAGCAAGTACACCATTATCTGTGGATGTTTAACATGCTAAATTATGCTAAATTATTATTACAGCCAGAGGGTTATTGATTATATGTCTGTTAGCAAGTTTACACAAACACTACTGAGAAGATCCTTATCAAAATTTTACCAGAGAAGTATGTCGCATAAGGAACACATTAAATTATCTGCGTGCATATAGAAATATTTTGTTTCCTTCTTTGCTAAGTTGTACAATGTGAAACTCACTTCCCTTAAAAGATACACTGGTGATCAACACCAGTGCCCACAGGCTTTAGCCTAGTAATTGGCAATAGGGTGACTTCGAATAGCATAAATACTACAGTGTATAGATAGAAAAAGCTAAAATAATTTCAGTGGAACAGTAAATAAGCTTTCTGCATTTGTGTTGCTGCTTAAACAAAACATGAGAGGGAGAGAGGTGTTGTATTTGTAATTCACTTAGATTATTTTGTAAATGACATTCAATTCAATTCTATTTTCAGTTCAAGTTATTTGTTAAGGTTCGGGTTGAGGCAGGAACCAAGCGCGAGACACAAGGGAACGAGAGGGCTGGCTCAGGGAACGAAAGCTTTTATTACAGATAAGGGAAACGAAAAATACTCCACTCCGTGGTGGAGCTCAAACGGCAGCAGCTGGCCAGGAATCTCCACAGGGGCCGGCTGGCAGGTGGGGAACAGCACCGCGGGACTGGGTCTGTGGAGTGGCAAAGAAGGGGTCAGGGATAGCAGAGGGGAAAGGGTGATCGATAGCTCCGCGGAGCTAGCTCGCTCGATCGACGGACTCTCTGCTATACTTGCCGCGTTAAGATATGGGAAGATCTGGCGATGAGTGGGCTGTAGGACCAAACACTTATGGAGGAGGTGATGAGATGATTGGCGACCGGTGCGCGGTGCCGCTCCCACGCTCACGGCTGGGCACGGGCGCGCCCCGGTCGAGCAGGCGGGGCTGCGCTGGAGGCGCCGCCCTCACCGCGAGCCTGATGGTGTGGAGGTGAGGAGACAGGAGCCGTAACATTATTTCTATAGCCCAACAGCACAATTTACAATTGTCTCGATGGACTTAACGGTCTGCACATTGCTACAACCTCTGTCCCAAACCCTCAATCAGGGTGAGGAAAACCTGCCCAAAAAACCCTTATAGCAGGGGAAAAAGAGGCAAAAACCTCAGTGAGGACCACAGAAAGAGGGATCCCCCTCCCTGGAATGGACAGACCAGAGATAGGTGTTGCATGCACAGACAATGAGCATATAAACAAACAGTGAGTCAGTTTGTGAAGTCTAAAAGGTCGAAGAATGCATGTAAGGCAGTTCAGAGTCGAACAGTGTTTTTAGTCCATGTCTGCCCGGGGGTAGATGTCAGCTGGAGAAACTTTGGAGATGGAGAAGATGAGGAGGCAGTTCAGTGGATTATGGCACTGGGGGTGGGTGTGTCGTGTAACATCAGCAGGTCAAGCAGTTCTCCAGGTGGGGTGGCGGGCAGTGCAGGTTGGATGGCACCAGAACTCAGACAGAGAGAAGGGGTTAGGTACATGCTGCAGATGTTTATAGAACAAATATTTAAAATAAAATATTTATTTATTTAGCACATTCACAAGCAGGGCAGATGTCATTCTAGTGGGAGGGAAAGGTAGAGGGGGTGGTGAAGGGGAAACGGGGGAGAGAGGAAGAAAGGGGGTGGGAAAAAGAAGAGGCTTAGTGCCAATGCTCAGTTCCACTGTTATGACTATGAGTTCCCCCGGCAGTGTTGACCTATGGCAGCATAACTAAGGGCTGGTTCAAGGGCTGGTTTAAGTTGACCCTTAGCCCTGAGCCAGCCCTAACTATAGCTTTGTCAAACAGGAATGTCTTAAGTGTATTCTTAAATAAAGAAAGTGTGTCAGCCCCCCGGACCCAAAGTGGAAGGTGGTTCCAAAGGATGGGAGCCTGATAGCTGAATGCTCTGCCACCCTCAGTGGTTTTGGAAATTGTGGGTACAACAAGCAGGTCTAGATTTAGGGAGCGTAATGGTCTATTTGGACGATAAGGTACTATGAGATTTTTGAGGTATGAGGGACCCTGACCATTCAGGGCTTTAAAGGTAAGGAGAAGAATTTTGAAATCTATTCTGTATTTAACTGGGAGCCAGTGTAAAGAGGCTAGTACAGGAGATATGTGGTCCCTTTTTCTGGTTCCTGTCAGGACACGAGCAGCTGTGTTTTGTACCAGCTGTAGGGGCTTCAGTGAGTTGTTAAAGGAACCTGACAGTAAGGAATTGCAGTAGTCTAACCTAGAAGTTACAAAAGCGTGGATCAGCTTTTCAGCGTCGTTACGGGACAGGAAGTGTCTGATTTTAGAGATATTCCACAGATGGAAGAATGCTGTTTTTGTGGTATGTTTAATGTAAGAGTTAAAGGACAGGACAGAATATAACACCAAGATTTTTTACTGTGGTGGTGGAGGCCAAGGCAAAACCATCTAGGGAAATGATATGGTCTGTGAGTGAGGATCTCAAGTGTTTGGGGCTAACTACAATTGGCTCAGTTTTGTCTGAGTTTAATAGCAGAAAGTTAGTTGTCATCCAGGTCTTTATATCTTTATATCAGGCCTGAAGTTTAGCTAATTGATTAGTTTCATTTGGTTTCATTGACAAGTACACTTGTGTGTCATCTGCATAAAACTGGAAATTTGTTGAGTGTTTCCTAATGACGTCGCCCAAGGGGAGTGTATATAGAGTAAATAATAATGGTCCTAGCACAGACCCCTGAGGTACTCCATGGCAAACGTTGGTGTGCATGGAGCTTTCGTGATTAATTGTCACTAATTGAAACCGGTCTGATAAATATGACCTGAACCAGTCAAGTGCTGATCCTCTAATTCCAATTCTAATTCCAAAAGTGTTCCAATCTGTGTAATAGAATGCGGTGGTCAATAGTGTCAAAGGCAGCACTGAGATCTACAGAACAAGAACAGAGACAAGGTCTCTATCTGAAGCTGTCAGAAGGTCGGTGACTTTTACCAGGGCTGTCTCTGTGCTGTGGTGAGCCCTAAATCCTGACTGATGATTTTCAAATCAGCTGTTCATGTTTAAAAAAATCCCGAAGCTGTTTGTCTACTATTTTTTCTAAAATTTTTGAAAGAAAGGGAAGGTTTGATATTGTTCTGTAATTAGCTAAGATACTAGGGTCAAGTGTTGATTTCTTAAGGAGGGGTTTAATAACGGCTAATTTGAATGATTGTGGTACGAGATTGTGGTACATGATATCAGTGGGTCATTTATACCCATTTGAAGCAGCAACAGTCATATTTGGGAAGTGTAACTGCACCATGCCCAAACTAAATAGTTTGCAAACCAATGAAGGAGCAAGGTGAAAAGTAAGCAGGGCAGAAAAGCTGGGAAGAGTCACAGGTTATAATAGATGGGGATAAGGAGGCCTGTTACAGTAGTGAGATAACATCTGTGTGGTGCAGCAAAGCTGCAGCACTTTGGAAAGAGGTGCAGTAACGTGCATACTGCCCCGGTCAGGGAATTAAAAAAACTCAAAAAGAGAGATAGATAGTCATTTTACAAATCCCTAGTTGTGAATTGAATGTAGCAATAACACAGTTCATAGGCAGCATTGCAGATCTTTTAGAGTCAATGGATTGTGTCTCTGCGCACAAAGGAAAAAGACAAGTTTAAAAATATCTATTTACTGGCGAATGACCAAAAATACACATAATAAGCAATAAAATAATAAAACACAAGACAAACAAAGACTAGACTCAAGGTAAAAGGAAAAAGATATTGATCAATTATTAATCCCTTAATAACGGAACTAATTACTAACCTGTCATGCGTGAGAATTGCTGCTGATGAGCAGTGTGTGAGTGTGTGTGCGTGTGTGTGTGTGCGTGTGCGTGTGTGTGTTATGCATTCAGCATCAGCCGTGATGCGTTACTGGACTTTTGCCATCAACTCTTATGAGCAGCTCAGAGATGTAACAGTCTACTTGACTTCAAGAGCTGAGGCTGGGACCGAATGATGCTGGATTCTGCATACGACGTCTCCAAACTGGGTTGTCCTTGAACGGCGTCGTGTTCTCCATGTGAACGGTCTTGCCAGCAGATCTTTCACTGGTGATTCGCTGATGGCGGTGGCGGCTTCAGATGCCGTTTGGACTACAGGTGGCTCAGAGTTTTGGTCAAAAGTTCTGGAAACTATCTGACAAAAATTACTCTCGTTTTCGGGAGAGGATTGATACGTTGGCTACGTGTTCAGGATCCTCTGAAACAATAATCTAAAACTTGTAAAAATGAAAAGAAGAAAAATAGGATTTACTACAATGATACAGGCTTGCTGGTTGTAGTCTCCAAAAACTGAAAAACTTGGTTTAACTGTAGACATGAATAATTCAGCTTAAGAGGCTCAATTTGATAACAAAGGAGAAGAAAACAAAGACGTTGAATGAATGTGTGGCAAAAACTTGAAGAATTTTGTAGGAGCAAGAGTACAGGTGTAGCGGAAACCCTGCTTGGTATCATTCCTTCACATCTTTCTCACCACTTGTGAATCAGCCCATCTGAGGTCACACCAGCATGACCCTTGCTGACTTCTCCTCAACCCAGAGCCTCCTTATCAAGATGGCACCAAGAGCCATCTTGAACGGACCTCCTTCCTCTAAGTTCACTCTCTGGGCATCAAACCATAAAGATGTCTGCTGACCTAAGACAAACACCTTGCAGGGAGAAGAACCTTCCTCCCTTCCACAGTTTATGACTCCAAAGACCCAAATCTCAAATTCCCCCACTCTCTTCTTTGGGGGCCAAACTGAACTCCAGACATTTTCATGCATTCCTGAGCAAGACTCTGAGATCCCTTTGTTTCATTTGTAACCTAACGAATGTATTAAACATATTATGTGTCTCATGGTAATGTTACATACTAGTATATAAGAACATTACTTGTTTCCTACCAGTTTACCTGAGGTTGATATTAGAATCATGGACATTTTGATGCTTGCTGTTCAACAATGTCCCCTTTTTTGATGACTCGTATGCCTTGCTGCAGACTTCATCAGCTTGAAATGTTCAATGCCAATACGTCTTTTCTTGATGTTCTTTCTTCTAGAATGTTCATTCTAGTATCCTTGAACCATTTAATATGTAATCTTCTTACAGATCCTGATTCTTTCTTATTGTTAGATAAGTAATGATGCTTAGTTATACTAGGATATCTAGTCTTTAACCTCATGATACATTCTGTGCCAGTAGTTTACAAGAGTTCATACATTGGGTCATGGTGTTTGGAGAACTTTAACACAAAAGATTAATTGTTGGCTCCAAACCACAGGTGCGTGTCTCCTGGGGCCTCGTACAGGCAACGAGCCCACCAGTCGTAAATTACAACTAGTATCTCCTCCTCTAACTTGTTACTTGAGGTGTAATTGAACATTAACTTGACCAATTCATGCATAGTGATGAGTTCTGTACCCTCGCTCCTACAGAATTCTTCTAGTTTGTGCCGCAGGTTCGTTCAGCTTAGGCTTCGTTTTCTTCTTTGTAACCAAGTTGTGCCTCTTAGTATTAGTGCCTAGAGTTGAACCAAGTTTTTACACTGTTATTTTGAAGACTACAACTAGCAAACTGCTTTCTTGTAGCAAATCCTATTTTTCTTCTTATCATTTTTACGGGTTTTAGATTCTTGTTTTTTGAGGATCCTGAACGCCTAGCCATTTTACTTGTGCTATTCTTCCCTATCTTGTTTTCAGGTTTCAGTGTTCTCAGTGTCTATGCTACTGTTGTTTTAATCATCAGTTTTTCACCATGACCCTCCACAGATCTCCAAGGATGTCACAATAATATGTTAGACTAGTTTAAGAATGATAGGCTATTGTGGAGTCACGTGGGACCAACGGCAAAAGATGGCAGCACACTGAGAGCTCCTGACAGGCAAAACACAATATAAGTAATACACGTTGTCTATAGTTATAATTTAAGGATCCTACACGTAAATAACGTTTGGGAAATAGATAAAGTGAACAAT
>CAAKHB010006165.1:0-28786 GCA_901007665.1 Aeoliscus strigatus | reverse complement strand
TCCGCGACCGATTGAGAGCCCTGCCGGAGATCGAGCAGCCGAGCAGAGGCATTGCCGCGGTGATCGGGGTGGTCAAAAACAGCACAAAACAACTGGGTGAAAGCCTCGTAAGAAAGGGAATCGAAGTCCTGCCGGCTACTCAGAGCCTCTGCCCAGGTTAGTGCCTTGCCTCGGAGCAGACCTATAATGAAGTAGATCCGGGATTGATCTGTGGAGTAAATCAGAGATCTTTGAGAGAAACTAGGCGGCACTGAAAAAGAAAGCCGCGACACTTACTAAATTCCCTGGCGTAAGGTTCGGGGCTGGTGACGGGGAATTCCCTGGCAGCGCTGATTACTGCCGGGACTGAGGCGGGCGCCGAAGCTGGGGCTGGCGTCGCAGGGGCGTCCCGTGCCGTAACCAGGGACGATATCTGGGAGGCCAGCTGGCTTACCTGTGCAGATAGCTGTTGTGTAGTCGACAGGAGGCTTGTCAACGCCTGATCGTGGTGGCTGAGCCAGACTCCCTGTTTAAGCAAAGCAGAGTGAACCGGGGATTCCTGTTCCCCTTGTGGATGACCCGCTGGATCCATGTTGGCCAGATTGTACTGTCAGGGGCCGTAGCCCGAGGTTTTGGCGTGGATCCAAAATGCAGGAAATTCAGAAGCGAACACAGGTCAAACAACAAAAGATTTATTCTTTGCACAAACAGGGTAACAATAACAAAACACTTGTATCAAACGAACGCAAAACCAGCTGAAAACAAAAAGCCACTGCGCCGTGGCGAGCGGGCAGGGAAATCGAGCGAAGAACACAAAACGCAGCCACAAAGGCAGGGAGAAAACTAGAACAGAAATCGCTCCACATAAACTGGAGGGTAAACGAGAAACTAAGAGCATGCGATAAGCGGAAACAGGAAACCGTCCGGAAACAGGAAACCGTCACGAGGAGAGAAACGACGAAGCTAGGTACACGATGGCGGGAGAGTAAGGCAAAAATGCACAAACAATCTGGCAGTGGGGTGCAGCCAACGCACGGTTTAAGAGCAGGAGCAATCAGCGCGCCGATGGGAATCAGGTGCGCTGATTGCCCCCAATCAGCCTGGCCACACCTCCACTGCCAGCCAGAGGGAGGAGAGACACAGGGCAAAAAAAAAGAAAACAAACACAGACACCGAACCAAAACACACAACCATGACAAAAACTTTGACAGATGAGATCTAAACAAAGTTTTGGCGCCTCAGTGACAAACGAAACAGCGTCTATATCGGTCACGTGACTTTTTTCTGACGGGATGCGCACATAGGCGCCGACGTATGGGTCCTGCTGGACCCATCACTACCATTAAGCACTGAAGGGAGGATGTTGCTTATAGATGATTAAAAAAAACTGGACCTGTCACCAATCTCCAGTTGGAAGGTCCCTGTGGCTAGAAAACCAAGCACAGATCGTACCTGTAGATGTACAGGGATGGCATGGTTTTGTTACATATATTGTAATGGTTTACATCCTATTTGTGATCTTGAAATTCACATTTTCACCCATTTTTTGCCATAATTATTTTATGTTGTTTTTTTTTCCATTCTATTTTTTGGTGCACCCACCTCCCCCAGAAGTTGTTGCCTTACACATAGCTCATAATGCCTGTAATGGGATAAGGGCACTGGATTTTATGATATCATTATCATTAGTCAACATGTACAAACAATGTGCAACATCTTGAGGTGATTTCCAAAGATAATTCACAATTATGAACCTAATCTTAAAATGTGGATCTGCTAATTTCCAAATAATTTAACTGAATGTGTATGTATTTTGTATTTTATTACAAATAAAGAATGTGTATTTTAAATCTTTTGGCATGTTTAAATCATGTGTTAGATTGTGTTTCAAAGGCATCTGCATATTCTCTACATAACAGACTGCAATATGAATTACAATTGTAATTTCCAATAGTGACAAGAACTCTTCATGTGTCTTCTTAAATTTACAGAAGCGCTATTTGTGGTCAGCAACAGGTGTAGGTGTTAGGTGAATGTGGTGATGCATGTAAATTTCCATCGCCGAACAGTTTACACACGGAGGCCTCTAATTTAGATCAATTACACACGGCGCCAAACGGGGAACGCAAGTGTCTTTCCTGGTTACATGGCAGCGCAGATATCATTTCCAGACTCAGCGCTCAGATGATCTAACTAACAAGTGCATTTTGTGCTGGTCTGAACACGCCTTGGCGTGTTGGTCTGCAAAGGAGGAGTGGTGGTCACAGTCACAGCGCTTTGCTATTTTGGTTTGACAGTCTTTGCGTTTCTGACTGGCAAAAACCCAGGTGAAAGTCTGTGGCGCATCATGACCATGTCACTGTTACTTTAAGAGCTCATCATCAAGATGTGTCTCTAAAGCACAACACTCTGCTGAGACACACACACACACACACACACACACACACACACACACACAAACAATTATAAATAAAACAATGAGTGTGTTCACGAATACTTTCATCAAAAACATACCTTTATAATATTAATAATGAAAAAATATTACTAATAATCAGAATTATTATTAGTAATAATATAGTAATTAGTGATGCAGTAATACTTATCTTAAATAATGTAATAATCTTAATAATGTAATAATGATGAATGAATTGTGAAACCATCCATGCCATCATGTCAACATACGCAGATATTTGAAACGTCATGCATCAGCAGATATGTCTCTAAATACTGGACAATTCCATTTTTCAAGGGACGGTTGTCAACCCTAGCCGGCGCACTGATGCTTCTTGAAGTGCTTCTTGAAGATCAGCAGTGATCTCTGGCAGTTTAAAACACTGAGTTTGCTGTTTAAGGTCACACTTGGCGTCTGGGCTGCTCCTTCTCCATGAAATAAAACTGTCAATACACTTCTTCAAACTACCCACACATCACTCTGTCTCTCTCCTCAGAGTGCCACTCATGCTGCTCCATCTGGAGACAAGAAGCTGGTACATACCACCAGAATGAGGAGACAGACCCCAGGTGGGGATTCATTCCCATCAACTTCCTCTGCCAACCAGACGTGGGAGCAACCTTTGGTCTTTAACCATGTTTACAACATCAATGTACCCTTGGAATCACTTTGCTCGGTTGACCTGGATGCCTCCTCACCACCCGCCTCAGGTAATGCTACCATATTGTAAAGAATTGTTTGATTTGATGCTCTTCTCACCATAATACGTAGATACAGGATTCAGTATATTGTAGTCTGTTTATGTTTTACGTTCATCCCCTTCATCTGAAAGGCACTGTTGCTGAGCTGGGATCAAGAACATCTGTACAGGGACCAGTGGATCCAGAAGGACCCACAGAGTACACTGAACAGACCCTGGATGCTGACAGTCAGGTGAAGAATGTGTATTCTCCTTTTTGCTCAGACAAGGTTGTTTGTCTTACCTTGCTTTACATGTTTTGGCGGAGCTTCTGCCTGTGTGACATGTCTTATCAGCTGATTTTACTGAGGTGTGTGACCCTGCTGTCAAATTTGACAGGTCAGTCATGCCTCCCGCTGTCCGTTTGCCTCTCCAGGTTGCTGTTCCAGGTGTGGGAGAGCATATCGGTTTTCTCATCCCAGTTCGTTGTACATGGGCCGCATTTCCTTATTTCAATAGCCTCCCTGATCCAGCACTGGTGCCTGTTGTTCTCAGTGCGGATGACTCTGGCCCTTTCCCAGTCCATAATATGATTTTCCCTTTTACAGTGATTTGTTATGGCTGGTTTATGGGTTTCCCGTTGCGCCTTTTCTTTTATTGCTCTTGTTTTTATTTTTTCTGTCTCCCTCTCACATTTGTTTTGGTGTATTGAAGTCTCCCCAATATAAGTTGTATTACATGATTTGCAAGGTATTTTGTACATGACATTGCAGGAAAACAACAAATGCAACATTATATATGAAATAACTTACCTTCTTGGCAATTAATGGAAAAACGATTTATTTCACATTTGTAAGGAACATGCCAGACATACTGGAAATTTAACAAACAGGAGCCATGTGGAAGAACCATACACGCCTGTCATCTACTCTTAATGCTGGTCACCAGCCTGGTCACATGTTGTTGTTGGATGGCTCCTGTTCTTCAACCAGTATTTGTTGCAAGTGAGCCAACATGTTTATGTTGGTCACAAACAGCATGCTGATCCTGCAGGTGTTCAATGGGGTTGAAGTCAGGACTGATTAGCACCTGTTTGCCAGTACCTGGGGGTACCAAGAGTCAACAGGAACAGAATGTGCGAAACAGCTTAGAGAATATTTCATCTAAGGAAAGGAAAGGAGCCATCTAAGGAAATGATATGGTCTGTGAGTGAGGATCTCAAGTGTTTGGAGCCAACTACAATCACCTCAGGTTTGTCTGAGTTTAATAGCAGGATGATAGTGGTCATCCAGGTCTTTACAGCTTTGAAACTGGCCTGAAGTTTAGCTAATTGATTAGTTTAATTTGGTTGATTGACAAGTATACTTGTGTGTCATCTGCATAAAAGTGGAAATTTATGGCATCTTTCCTAATTACGTCGCCTTGTTTGCACTATATTCTACCTTGTGCCTTGGTTGACTGTTGTCTGCTTATTTTATGTCTCCCTTGTTCTTTCCCACTTAATGGTATGGTTAAATTTAGTTAATTTATTTAGTATTATCAAGCACTATTTATATTACAGTTAGTACTAGTTTAATGGATGCACTATTTGTACTTTTTTGTACCATTTGCACCAAATATTGAGAGGTCTGTAACTTCATCTATGCTGTATATCATGCATATACATTATATTTGACAATAAAGTTGACTTTGACTACCAATTAAGTGTTCCAATCTGTGTAATAGAATGTAATGGTCAATGGTGCCAAAAGACAGCCCTGAGATTTCGTAGAACAAGAACAGAGAGAAGGCCTCTATCTGAAGCTGTCAGAAGGCCGTTGGTAACTTTTACCAGTGCTGTCTCTGTGCTGTGGTGTGCCCTAAATCCTGACTGATAATAAATACTGATCCAAATAAGCTGTTCATATTTAAAAAGCAATTGTTTATCTACTATTTTCTTTATAATTTTTGAAAGAAAGGGAAGGTATTGGTCTGTAATTAGCTACGATACTAGGGTCAGGTGTTGATTTCTTAAGGAGGGGTTTAAATAACTGCTAATTTGAATGATTGGTGGGGCTTGGTGGGGATGAAGAGGAGATTATAGAAGATAGCTCCGATTGCACAGGGAGATTTATAGGGGAGAGAGTATTTGATAACAGATCAGGACACATGTGGCAGAGACAGAAGAGCGAGGGGAAGCCATGTTAGCTGCTAGCGTGTAGCTTTAGCTAGTGGACAGCAAAAGGAGCTGAATAACTGGGATTTCAGCGAAGGAGTCACAGACGAGGAGCGCTATGTGGGTGGTGAAGTAGGGGTGGCACATAAAGGGGGGCAGGGCTTGTGCTCTTCTCAGTTTCTGCAGAAAGCAGTGCAATCTCCTTCGTCTTCTCCACATTCAGGTGGAGATTGTTGTCCTTGCACCATGTGGCCAGGCAACTCACCTCACTCTGTAGGTAGTCTCATCGTTGTTGTTGATGAGCGCCACAACAGTCATGTTGTGTGCAAACTTGATGAAGAGGTTGGAGCTGGATGTAGGTGTTCAGTCGTGGGTCAGCAGAGTGAAGAGGAGGGGGCTCAGCACACACCTCCAAGGGGCCCCTGTATTCAGCGTAATGGGGCTGGAGGTGTTGCTGCCGACTCGAACTGCCCATGGTCTCCTCGTTAGAAAGTCCAGCAGCCAGTTGCACAGGGAGGTGTTGAGTCCCAGCTGGACTAGTTTGAGGATGAGCTGCTGGGGGATGATTGTGTAGAATGCTGAGCTGAAGTTGATGAACACCGTTCTGACACATGGTCTCTAGGTGAGTGAGGGCTGAGTGGAGGGCATCGGAGATAGCATCATCGGTAGAGCGGTTGGACAGGTATGCAATCGGTGCCCGGGGGGCGGGTAGTGGATTTAATGTGGGCTGGATCCCATGCCACAGGTTCCTGGTGTCTCTTGGCCTCTCCGATGCCCTGTGACAGGTTGGCCCTGGCTGTCAGTAGGCCCAACTTTGTATGCTCCTTTATGTGTGGTGTTAACATTGTCCAGGATATTGGTACCTCTTGTGGTGAAAGTTGACATGGACAGTTGTGGAAACACACTCTTGGGGTTGGCATGGTTGAAATCCTCCGCCAGTATAAGGAAGGGATCAGGGTGAGCTGTCTGCTCTACAGTGATGTGCTGGTGAAGTTCGTTCAGTGCCTCACTCCTGGAGATGGCAGGGATTTATATAACTGCCAGATAAAACAGCAGTAAATTCCCGCGGCAGGTAGATAATCACTTGATAATCCTCCAGTGGCGAGCAATGTTTACAAACCACAGCAGCGTTATGGTACCAAGCATCGCTGATGTAAACACAGAGTACCCCGCCGCGAGTCTTTCCCCCCTTGATGAGTGCTGTCTGGAAGCATGTTAGCTGGATAGCACGGTCATGTTTCCTCAAAGACAAAGACACAGCACTCACTCACAGTCTTGGAAGATGTTGGAACCTGATATAGTCCAATTTATTGTCCAGCGAGTGTACGTTGGCCAGGTTGATGAACGGCTAATCTAGCCCGGATACCTCCGTGCTTACCCCTCTTCTACTTTCTCATGTTCCGCCCATGGTGCCTCCAATGTGGGCTGGATGCAGGAGTGGGGTCGTGGGTTGAGCAGGCGTGTGCACGCACCGCCATCTTTGAGAATAGCCAAGCATTAAAGCATTAAGGGCCCATATATGTATATGTTCAGCTGCCAGCTGACCAAAAGCCCTGGCAGCATATTACTCCCATCCATAGCTCACCCACAAATCTCTCCATGGACTCTCACCACAGTACCTCACATATCTCCCCCACTCAGTCAGGTATCCCTGTGGTCCTCTGACAAGGACCTGCTGGCCACCCCTCACACTAAGATGCTGACCTTTGGGGACAAGGCTTTCTCTGCCAATGCTCCCACACTCTGGTCTACCACTGCATGCCCGTGCTGCCCCATCCTTGCCCATGTTCAAAAAGCACCTCAAAACATTTATTTATTACATTTATTTATTATTATTACAGTGATCATAATAATGACTACTACTTTAAATTGACCTTTTTTTCCAAGCAATGCACATAAATCTGAACTAATTCCTTAACAAAGCCCAACAAACCTCTTTGTTGTTCAGGTGACATTCACTCATCGCATCAACATCCCAAAAGCAGCATGTGGTTGTCCAGCAACGATCACAATCCAGCAGCTTGCCACCAGGGTGGAGATGCTGGAGAGAGAAGTTTCCATGCTCAGAGCTCAGTGTGGATCTGGTTGCTGTGGGGAAAACTCAGCCATGGGTGAGTGAGTGGGAATGGGTGACAGTGGGCAGTGGGAACCATAATTCATCAAGTTCAATAATTAATTTTGTGATATTTTTTATACATGTGTATGTATATACATTTACAGAAGCATATTGCTGTCACCTCAGAGATACGAGTCATGCGCGTATTGTTGCTGCAGGCTCACTTCAAAAGTAAACATGGCTCATTTGCACAATTTAACCAGGTTTCGGTCATGCTTGCGCACACTGAGAAGAATTTTAAAAAGAACTGGGCTGTACAGAAGGAGAAAAATGTCCGATCCCCTGGAAATGGCGTCTTTTCTAATTGATTGGTTGATGGGACACGGAAGGCACCAAGGCTACAAGCTACTACAACTCATACTGGGCTTACAACTTATTTTCACAGACTAAACTCCTTCAAAGTCAGTTAGGTAGCATCAGTTGCATCCAAGCTATGTTGTTGCAGAAGTATGTAGAAGTGATAGTAACTCAGAATTCTGTGATAGTAACTCAGAATTGTGTGATATTCAATAATAATATTCAATATTGAATTCAAAGAATTTCGACATACGTATACGTATATACATTTATTTAAGACTGAATTTAACATATGCTTTAACATTATGCTTTCTAGGCCGTTTTGACTTTTTCCCAGGATGCAGTGGCCACGGCAGCTTCAGCCTAGATCTATGTGGCTGTATCTGTGATGAAGGTTGGACTGGCAAAAACTGCTCTGAGCCCCGCTGCCCTGATGACTGCTCCGGCCAGGGTGTGTGTGTAGAAGGCGAGTGTCTGTGTGACCGTGACTTTGGAGGAGACAACTGTTCTGAAGCGCGCTGCCCCTCTGACTGCTCAGCTCGTGGGTTGTGCATTGATGGGGAGTGTGTGTGCGAAGAGTCCTTCACTGGGGAAGACTGCACGGTCGGAAGGTGTCTCAATGATTGCTCTGACCAGGGGCTGTGTGTCAATGGATCATGCCAGTGCCGGCCTGGGTATGTGGGAGAGGACTGCTCACTTATCTACTGTGCCAACAATTGCAGCAGGAAGGGACTCTGCAGGGAGGGATTCTGTGTCTGCCATGATGGATTTGCTGGAGATGACTGCAACTCTGGTAGGTTACTACTGTTCATCCCTAACATCAGTTTGATCCTCTGACAGTTACCAGGTAGTATATCTATTATATGATATGTTTCTCTGTAGACAAAGTATGTTGCCTCATATCAGACAGAACTCTTCCATGTGCCTGTTCTGATGCCAGACAGATGTCTGCCCTGTGATTCATTGTCATCCAGTCCCCAGTGTACCTCTCCTCGCACCCAGTGTCAGCTGATACGCACCAGTCTTCTATGACCTCACAAAGCACAAGCTGTAGAAAATGAATGCATGGATAGAAAGGGAATGCAGTTCCAGAGGTTTGGCCTTGTTGCTCAATTTACAGTTATTTTAACAATCATTTTAACAATTGGAATTAAAACCAAAACCAACCACCTTTTTCATCGTCGTTTCTGCCATTGGTGTACAACAGACGCATTTTTGGGGGAAGTGGTGATTGAATGCATGAAAAGTAATGAGAAACATTGACATAGTTTCGCTCCTTGTCCACTGATATGTTTTGCAACAGTGGATGTAGTAAAGAGACACAAAAGTAGTCTTCAATTAAACTACCTGTCATATCATTGAAAGGTTTTAAACCTTCTCATGCACATTAGTCAATGGTATATGGTTGACTTTGTGATGTCCGCAGCTTAGGATGATGAAAAGTTGCATTTACTTTGAAATCCACAAAAATATGTCTCTGTATGTATTTGGCATGCAAAATAAATGCAGGTGGCAATGTGTGTGAAGTAGAAGGTGTAGCATTCATTTAACAAGTCACCTTCATCCTGGCAGACAACTGTGAGATTATCTGCTACTGAGACAGTTTCTGTGCTGTGCTTGTCATTGTTGAATGGGAGTTCTCCACACCAAAATGTCAGATCTCTCTTTGCTCTTTGGGGCAGCTGTCATCGTGATAGATGAGAGCACGCACAGGAGTGAATGACAGACAGGTACAAAAAATCCTACTGCACAGGTTGATTCCTATATGCAGACTTCCCATTTATTCTCAGTTGAGGGAGTCAGAACTGCTTGTTCCTCTGCAATTAATAAAAATAGTCATTGCTTGAGGGGGTAGTTTTCCATATGCAAAATAAAGCAGTTAAATTTCAATAGACCTATAGGGTGACATGGTTTGATATATTTTTGCTTCAATTATTGTGATTGATTTTTCCAAATGAAAGAATGATGAGGTGCTGATTGGACATTGCAGGCAATGTATACAGTGTGACTACATAAATATCCACTTATCCACGTTCATGATCACTATGGGCCCTCATGCCACACAGGGTTAAAACAATAGCAGCACATTGTTGAAATCTTCTGACTTGGGCAGTATAACTACTACTCAAGCATGCTAATAAGTGGTGTCAATTGATGGTTTAAACTGCTTCAACTGTGCTCGAGAGGTTGAATCAAACTCAAACTTACTGCGTAAAATATACTTGCACAGGCAAACAATTCTTTCTCTGAAGACAAAGTATGCCGCTATGACAAACGTTCCAACAATGTTTTATGTGGGGTCAAACCTTATTTTTTTGTACAAAATCATTTTTAACAGTGTCCTGTTCAAGATCTTATAGGATCTCAGACTCAGCATATCTTGGACAAGAATGCCACTTTGCCTTTTTCACTCTACTCTGTTTTTTTATTTTTTTCTAAGCTGAACTATGCATAATCACATTTTCAGATAAACTGCCTCCAAAATAAGACATTCTGCCTTTAATTTTTCAGTGTGTGTCTTTAAAGTGTCTTCACTATTAATCTATTTAACAAACCCAAATGATCTAATTCAATCCTTTCTGTTTTTCAAATTAATGCCTCTTTTGATTTGTCCCCTCATATACACTCAGTCAGGTTGATGAAAGAAATCTTACTGAGTGAATGCTGTGGGAAACTTCCAGAGTCTATGTTTATAATCTCAAGTTTGAAAAACTACTGAACAGCATGCATCCATCTGTCAAGTGTATGAGAAAGGCTGACTGAAGTGTGCAAAAGCTCCCCAAGGAGGAATCTGTGCTGTATCACTGGATGTGGAGATGATGAGGAGGAGAGGTTGTTTACTATATCACCATGTTTCTGTACTGCTTTCTCTCATCTCTCTTCAAAATATTTATTTTTTTCACATTTGCTTTGTGCATTATCTCATTGATCCTAAACTAAAAGACCATGTCTTTTCTTTACCCTGTCCCATGCTTTTTTTTTAGTGAAGGGAGCTGTAAACCTTTGTGTTTGTGCTCCCACAGTCATATTCAACACCACTTTTCGGGTTGATGGCTTGACTTCACTAACTTCACTTAAACCTGAATGAAGGACATATAACTACTCTTGTTACTACAAGTACTTGCCTCTCAGGCTGGAATCTGCAGGCACAGAGCTTCCGGCTCAAGTTTGAAACATACCCTGCAAGATGTCTGAAGCATATAGTGTCATTATATATTTATTTGTAATTCGTGATTTCAGAATTGGGTATTTTGTAGTACCTACAATTCCCTTCCCAGTTATGTCAAAATTGGTTACTTTAATTCAAAGTGGTCATTTAGGGTATACATCTATCTCATTGTATGAAAAAAAACTTTTAATTTACTTTTTTTTCCCATAACAGTCGCACCTGCTATGAACCTGAAAGCACGAGGTGTGACAGATCAAGCAATTGACCTAGAGTGGGAGGGTTCGATTGTGCTGACAGATTTCTTAGTGACCTACACACCAAGCAGCCCTGGAGGTATGTCAACATAAAGTGGTTGGTGATTTCTACAAAAATGTTTTTCACAGTGACATTGACAAATGGCATTAATCATTATGTGTATCTCTTAGGCGTGCAACTAGAGATAAGGATTCCAGGGAATACTACCACCTGTAGTATCTCAGGGCTGGAAGCAGGCTTGGAGTACAACATTAACGTGTTTGCTGTCATCAACAACAGTATCAGCATCCCAGCCAGCATTACTGTTTCGACCTGTAAGTATGGATCCCTGATTATCCTTGTCAGTATTTTTATTTTAAAAGTCATCCATAATCTATTGATCTATCTGGTACATTAAGTAACAGTATGTTTTGTGCATAGTGTCCAGCTCGTGAGCATATCACATGCTCCTCTGTTCGACCAGCTATGATTCCTACTGAAACACCTGATCAGTATCACTCACATATGAACATCACACACACTAAACAGAGTTCAAAATAGTGTGCAGACACATAAACACACTTGCTTCAGTAATTGGCAGAAATATGGAAACTTGCCAAGCTGCAAGCCCATTTTCTATGGCAAACACTAACCTGTATTGGCTGTTAATGAATTGAAGGGTTTCTTCATTATGTCTGTTACCATTAGTGCCCTCTTGGCTTGTGAAAGTATCCTACATTTCCCAGATAAGTAAATTTAATTTCACTAATGGCAGAATCTAGAGTAGTAAATCACAGTGACTCATATGTTATTTGCAAAGCCTAGTTATAAAATAAATTATTCTGGAAGATTTATGTGGTGAAAAGGGTAATTTTAGCAATTTTCATGAAGTCATAGAGTCAAAGTACCACAAATACAAAACATGCATTAATGGATATAAATACGTATAGATAGAAAGAGCGAGAGAGGGAGGAGGTGGGAGGAGCTCAGTGCATCCTGAGAGGTCTCCATCAGTTCAGGCCTATAGCAGCATAAGTAGGAGCTGGTCTGAGACTGAACCGGCCCTAACGACAAGCTTTATCAAAAAGGAAGGTTTTAAGCCTATTCTTAAATAAAGAAAGGGTGTCTGGCCCCCTGACTAATGTTGGAAGATAGTTCCACAGGAGAGGAGCCTGATAGCAGAAGGCTCTGCCTCACATTCTACTTTTAGAGTTTCTATGAAAGTAAACAAGTCAAGTAGACAAGTAGACAAGTAAACCTTCATTTAGGGAGCACAGTGTTTTAGTGGGGTTATAAGGTACTTTGAGCTCTGAGCTCAAGCGTTCTATTAGCTTTGAAGGTTAGGAGAAGGGTTTTTTCTCTTCTAGACTAGCCAGAGCTGAGAAGGTAGTATAGGAGAGATGTGATCTGTCTGTTTAGTTCCTGTCAATACACATGCAGCAGCATTCTGGACCAGCTGCAGGGTCTTCAGAGATTTGTTGGGGCAACCTGATAATCAGGAATAACAGTAGTTCAGTCTGGAAGTAACAAATACATGGATTATTTTTTCATCATCCTTTCGGGACAAGATGTGTGTGACTTTTGCAATATTACGAAGGTGGAAAAAGGCTGTCCTAGATATTTGATCTATATGCCAGGTAAAGAATGAATCGTGATCAAAGATAAGCCTCAGGTTTTTTATGGCTGTGCTGGAAGCCAGGGTAATGCCGTCCAGAACAGCTACATCATTAGATAATGTATTTCTAAGGTGCTAGAGGCCAAGCACAATAACTTCAGTTTTATCTGAGTTTAGTAGTAGAAAGTTACCGGTCATCCAAGTCTAGACACGCCTGAAGTTTATTTAGCTGGTTTCGTCTGGCTACATAGATAATTATAATTGAGTATTGTCTGCATAGCAGTAAAAGTTGAAGGAATGCTTTCTGATAATGTTACCCAGAGGAACCCAGAGTCTTGTGGAACTCTGTGCCTGACTTCTGCGCACAAGGAGGATTTATCATGACTGAAAAAAAAGAAATCTACCTGCTAAATAGGCTTTAAACCAGCTCAAAGATGTTCCTTTAATGCCAAATAAATGTTCGAATCTCTGGATTAAGATAATATGGTCGATGGTGTCAAATGCAGCACTGGTTTTATTATCTAATAATATTAATAAGTATGGAGAGGAGTCCTTTTTCTGATGCAGTTAGAAGGTCATTTGTGACTTTCACTGCTGTCTCAGTGCTATGATGCATCCTAAATCCTGACTGAAAAGCTTCAAATAAAGTATTGTTATGTAGAAAGCAGTGGCGGGCCGTGCATTTTGCACCCAGGCCTTCAGTCGCTATAGAAACCATCTTATTATGCAGAAATGCAGTAAAAGGGGCTGTTGCATCACATAGATAACTCATGTAGCCTGAATAAATTACCTTAATGAATAAATAAAGTTCACAAGTCTCATACAACACACATAAAAGCGTCAATAGTCGTAAAACGGCAACATTTAGGGAAATAGCATTTTACACCTGATTATCCAGGTTATTTGTGCGCAAATTCCATCCTCTCTTTCCTCAAGAAGAGCTCCATTACTCTGTTGTAGAGATTATCCGTGTGTTTTAGGTCCATCAACAAATCCTTTTCTATGACAAAGTCTGTCAGTGTTGTTAACATTTCCCTATTTTTCTTCACCATCTGCAACCTGGTCTCTCAGCTGTAGTTCCACTCTCTTTCGGACTGCGCAGAGGTCCGCGCAAACCCAGCAGATGTCCGCTAGTGTCGTACGCGCAAACCGCAACATTACGACCGCTCCTTGGACGTGTAACAGAAAAATGTAAACAACACGAAATGACATTTCACGGGAAACTACTCGCTGATGGGAGTTCTGATGACATCCCGAGTCCGCGCCACTCCCGCTCCAGCATCTGAGTCTTTTCCAGATTGTGACATTCTTGCTAGCTTCGAAGCTGCCCAACCTTTATTAACAATGTCCAGCTTTTCTTGAGTCCATATTTCAAATAGCTTGTAGGGTGACAAACCAGCTATTAAGTCAATTCAACTATATTTTTTGCGCATTCAACTCCAACAGGTGCCGTTTGCTAGCTCTAGTTTACACGGTCTATAACTGTCCAATCAAAGGGAGTGAATATGATGACGTCACCATACGCCTGCTAGAAGGCTTTGGGGTCCTCAACTCTCAATCTGATTGGTTAACTCAACTGTTTGGTCGACACTTCTTCTATGCTACAGGGCCTGAAGAACTGATTCTGAAGGCCTCCAGGAAGATTTCTTTGACCAGCAACAACTGATGAGTGATATGTGAGTGGATGAGTACATTTGGTTGAAAATACACATTTGGAAGTAGCACAACCAGGGGAAAAGCTATGAAAGATAAGGAACAGACCATTAGGACTTATTTAATACGTATTCATGAAAATTATAATTTACATAAGCCTGTTATTCAGATAATGTTTAGGCCTGCAGTGAAGGCCTTGAAGGCCCTGATGGCCCACCACTGGTAGAAAGTGACATAACTGACATATTTCTTGAGAATCTTAGAGAGGATAGGAAGGTTAGATATAGGTAGGTATAGGTAGGTAGCTAAGATGCCTGAATCTAGTTGACTATTTGAGGAGAGGTTTAATTACTGCTAATTGAGGGAAAAACCTCCTTAAGCAGCCAAATTGGGATTGGGTCTAAGAGACGAGTTTAGGGTTTAGTTGAAGAAATTCTTGAAGTTAGTTCAGAAAGGTCAATTTAAGCAAAGCAGCCTAGGGATACACTACCGTTCAAAAGTTTGGAGTCATCCAGGCAATTCCAGTTTTGTAGCTTCTCGAATCAACAGTTTTCATGTGTGCAAACATAATTAAGCAAAGGTTTTCTAATCACCATTTACCTTTTAACATGATTAACTAACAAAATGTAGCATTAGCATACATGAGTGATGGTTGCTGGCAAAGGCCTCTGTAGACGTCGGTAGATATTCCATTAAAATCAGATGTTCACAGCTTAGAATAGTCATTTACCACATGTCTAGACGAGTCTGATTCATTTAACTTTGTAGTCATTGAAAAAAAAAAAAAAGGAAGACATTCGTAAGTGACCCCTAAAATTTTGAACAGTAGTGCGTATCAGGATTTACAGTTGATTCTCAGGTTGCTGTGTTTGAAAATAGGTCAAGGCTGATCGGGGGCAAGAGGGAGTTAATTTTGTTCCTAATATTTACAATCTTATCGTTTACAAAGCTCATGAAGTCATTACTGCTGAGATCAGCAACAATATATTGAACAATACATTTATGGCTCTTTGTTAGAATTGTTTATATTTTCCTCTATTAGTGATGAGTAATAGGCAACTCAACATGGCATTACGCAAGTCCCTTAGGTTTTGAGACTGTTCAACCAGTTTAAGCAGGATTCTTCTAATTTGGAGGAATGCCATATCCTTTTGAGTTTGCATGATATTTGTGGCTTTGGTAGTTGTTCCATGCTAACCTCTGTTGTTTGATGATTTTCTTTTTTAGAGGGGCAATGGAGTTGAGTGTAAGTCGCAATGAGCCTGCAGCTTTCAACAAAATGATCACTTTTAGAGGGACCTCCACTTTTAGAGGAGTCCTCAGATCTGTTGGGACATAGCATTGAATTAAGTGCTGATGGAATCACTTCCTTAAGTTTAGCAACAAAACTTTCAGATAGACATCGAGTTAAGATATTTCTGTTTCATGGTGAGTATTTCAGTAATATGAATTCAAAATTACTTTAATAATGGTCTTAGAGAAGAGGATTCTGTGGGAAAATTATTACATTTTCAGTCCCAATGCCATATGTCAAGACGAAGTCGAGGGTGTTGTTAAGTCTATTGAGGTAAAGGCAGTGCTAAAGCCTGAGTTTATGCGACTGCGTCAAATCAACATTGTCTACAGCTTGTTATCAAGCTTAATGATAATAACTGAGAATTCAGATAAACATTCTGTGTGAAGGACGGTATAATACAACAAATATAATTGGCTGCACGTCTTAACGAGGGCTGTAGGGATAGGATCGAGCTGACAGTTGGAGGATTTGGAGTTGATAAGGTCAGAAATATCTTGGACGGAGGGAAGGTTAAAGCTGGAGAAAGGGGATATGGAGGATGAGAAAGGGGGGCGTGGAGGGGCACCTGAGAAGAAACGTGCACAGCAAGGAGGGTGTTATTTAAAGGCCATCCCCGGCAGAGGGAATCGTGAAAGGGGTATGGGCTTAAACACAGATCATGGTTTTCATTTGTATGTTGGGGAGAAGGGTTGTTTTGGTGTGCAGAGGTGTTGTGGTGTCATATTAATGTTTATGTTACTTTCTCAAAATGTTTATTTTCTCATTGTTGTTATGTTGGGTGTGTTGGATTAATTAATGTCCCCCTCAGTAATGGTATGGTCTAATTGGCCTCATCTCCCAGGGTGTAAGAGGAGCTCATTCGGGCTGGAAGGGGGAGAGAGAAGGAGGCTTGGTTTTGGTGGGCGCTGACTGATTTGAGAGAAGAAAAAATAAATTCATTACAACTACATCACTTTTCCCCGGGTATTTGTCTCAACAATCCAGTCGATCCACGTCCCAATCCTAGGGGTGACCACGTCGTCCCCTCACATTTGGTGGCAGTGGTGGGATGAGAGACGCCATCTGAGAAACTGGAGAGACAAGGGGAAAGACAAGGGAGAGCACGAGGGAGAGCACGAGAGCGCGGCCCCACCTGGCATCGAATGGACAAGAGGTTGGCCAGAGGTGATCCACAGGAGAATGTGGATGATGACGAAGAGGAGCTGCTTGGCGGTGAGGCCAGTGGTCCAGCTCGGGGCGGAGCCAGACCGGAAGAATCTGACCTGGCCGCTCTGCGCCAGCTCCTAGAACGGACCCTGCGGTCCCAAGAGCAAGCGGCGATCAAGCAGGAGCAGCGCTGGAGGAGTGTCCAGATGCAGCTGAACCAACCAGGGAGGATGTTGAGGCCGAACGGAGGCCCTCACCAATACTGGGAGGATATATATCATCCACAGGGGGCTCTCCAGTGGCAGCGGCGGCTCCTGTAGCGGCTCTTGTAGCGGCTCCAGCAGCGGTTCCAACACCGGCTCCAACACCGGTTCCAGTACCACCAGCTCCAGCAGTGGAACCAGTCCCGGTTCCAGCGCCTGCACGATCAGGGGCGACAGTGTCCTGGTCCAAGGCTGCCATCCCCATGTTAGGGAAGGGTGACGATATTGAGCAGTATCACCTTTGAGCGGTTGGCAACGGCGTACCGCTGGCCGAGAGAGGATTGGGCCGTATTTCTATCCGCGACCATTGTGGAACATAATATCCCCCTCAAAGACACTACCCTGGTGCGCCAAAGGATGTATCGGGTACCTGAGCGTCTCCTGTCTTCCCTCAAGGCCGAGATGGAGGAGATGCTGGTGTTGGGGGTTATTGAGAGGTCCTCAAGCGAATGGAGAAATCCGGTGGTGTTAGTGCCCAAGAAGGATGGCACCATGCGGTTTTGCATAGACTTCCGCCGAGTGAACGCCCAATCCCACTTTGACGCATATCCCATGCCTCGGCTTGAGGATTTGATTGAGCGCCTGGGCAAGGCATCCTTCATCAGCACGTTGGACTTATGTAATGGCTACTGGCAGGTGCCCTTGGTCAAGGATTCCAGGCCATACACAGCCTTCCGTACACCATAGGGACTGTTCCAGTTTGTGGTGATGCCCTTTGGCCTGCAGGGGGCACCAGCCAGCTTCCAACGCCTAATCTTGGCAGGCACAGACTCTTTTGCAGCTGCCTGTATGGATGACATCGTGGTTTACAGTGCTACCTGGGAAGAACATTTGCATCACCTGGGTGAGGTGCTGCAGCACATTAGGCAGGCGGGTCTGACGATCCACACACTTAAGTGTGCCATAGCGCAGGAGGAGGCGAAGTACCTTGGCCACGTTCTGGGCCGGGGTGTGATCCGGCCACAAAAGGACAAGGTCCAGGCAGTACTGGACTGCCAACGGCCCAAGACCCGGAAGGATGTGAGATTGTTCCTGGGCCTGGTGGGCTGGTATCGAGCAGCCCCGTTGTCCGACTTGACCAGGAAGTCCAGTGGCACCCAGATTCCTTGGGGTGCGGCGCAGGAGCAGGCATTCCTGGACCTAAAGGGGGCGCTCTGCAGGGACCCTGTGCTTCAGAGCCCCGACTTTTAGCAGCGCTTTACTGTGCAGACTGATGCATCGGGTGTTGAACTCGGGGCGGTACTGCTCCAAGGGGAGGGGGACAACAAGAAACCGGTGGCTTACATTAGCTGCAAGTTGCACCACTTGCAGTGGCTAGGGCACATGAAGGACTCCAATGCCTGCGTTACCCGCTGGATCTTGGCACTGCAACCGTACCGGTTTACTGTACAATACCGAGGGGACAAGCAGAATGTGGTAGCTGACTTTTTATCTCGCCAGCGAAATCACGCCAGCGTTCACTCTACCCGGAAGGATTTTCCAGATTATCTATCAACTAACTAACAACTATTAACTATCTATTGGTGCCACCTCGACAGCCAGCAGTTGAAAGATGACATATGGCTATACATGTCATCATTTGTCAAGTTTGGCAGGGGCCCAGAGAAAACTAGAGTCCGACATAGTGTGTACATATGCAAAGACGGACTCTATATTTATCTTAGTGACCTCCGGTTAGCCTAATCGGGAGTCATTGCCGCCGCATTGAATAACTACTTTACCACGTTTACGCTTATCCTCTTCTTCAATGTTCTATTCATGTTCAGAAAAAAAAACCCAAAAACACATTCAATTTAAAGAACTGCCACTAATGTGGCTAATGCCTCTGTAATTGGATTTTTATAAACAAACAACTTTGGCCCATTCATCCTGACAGAACTGGTGTAACTGAGTAAGGCTTGTAGATACAAGCCTTTTCAGCTTTTTTCTACAGGATGTCAGCTTGATGGCCACTCCAAAACATTGACTATGTTGTCTTTACGCGACTTTGTAACTAATTTGGGTCTACTATAAGCTTAGGGTCATTGGTCATTTAGAGGACCCATTCACGCCCGAGCTAACTTGCGGATGTCTTGAGATTTTTCTTCAACATTTCTACATAATGTTCACGATGCCATCTAGTTTCAAGTCAAGTTCACCAGTCCCTCCTGCAGCAAAAAAAAAAAAAAAAAAAAAAAAAATCTACAACAAAACATGATGCTGCCCGACCTGTACTTCATATGGATGGATTTTGCACACACCACACCGTAGCATGGTCATTTCTGACTTAATGAAGCAGTCTCCTTCCCCAGTGGTATCATCTCTGGGCATTCCCATGGTATTCCCATTCCCATACTTGTGTATAATGTTTGAAGATGGTACCTTCAGGCATCTGGAAAATATACCAAAGAATGAACCAGACTTGCGGAGGTTGAAGTTATCTTCCTTGAATCTCAGCTTGTCATTTATTTTGCTTAACCTATGATGTGACACTCAAGGAAACAGGGCGTTTGAGGTGTGCCTTAAAATACATCCAAAGGTGTGCCTCCAATTAACTCAAATGTTGTCACACAGAAGCTTCCCAAGTCATGACAACATCACCTGTCTTTTTTACATTGTACTGTATGTAAAGGTATTTTTTATTTGCCATCACATGGCTGGAAAGCAGGGTTTCTGTGCTTGAGTAGAGAATCTACCTCAGTTCACAGCTGTGGCTTCTGGTTGGCTCATGTGGTTACAGTTTTTAACAACAATGGTATCCTGCAACGTACCCACAGAGAGTCTGTGTACTCCTCCAGGCATACATGTAATGACCCATTTGCAAATGATTCATTAAAAAAAATTTATGGTTCATCCCCTGTGAAGGAGTCGACTGACTAGAGACATTTCCTGGTGTTATTGGAGCCTTGTGTAGTGTTTTGGAGACTTAACATAACAACATAAATTGTTATTATTCTGCAGTTCCTTTCCTAGGTGCTGCTGTGAGCTCATCCCCTTTCCTGAAGCACTGACTGTCGGTCAGCTTTGCGCGTCAGTATGCCAGCATTTATAGATGTACTGATTCACTGTTCCTCTGAACGAGAGCCCTGAGTGATGTTCAGCAGTTTCTACTGACAGAGCAATGCCAAACTGTATCAGTTAAAAAATTACATGTTAAAATCTGCATTCAACCCCATAATTCAGTGATGACATTTCTAAAATGTCAAGATTCCCAAGAGAAATCTGATGTGTTTCAGCACTGAGCACTTCAGGAAGCATCGCTGAATGGCTCAGTGCAACAAATCTCCCTGGTGGAATGGAAGGAACTGAGTGATTTGGTGAACAAATCTTCTTTTGCAACAGATTCTAATAATTCAGCACACCTAAAAGAACTGTTTTGTCCATCACTCCAACCATGCTGGTTGTACGTGACTACCTCTGTGTTCTAGTCTGTGCTCTCAAAGCAGTACAAAGCTGTTGGCTCCAGCCAAACTGATGGCCCTCTGCTGGCTTGGAGAATTTCAGCAGTGGCCTGTATGCTGGGAGAAGCAGGCCACATAGGTGATCTGATTGATGTGGAATGTGCTGTGGGTATGTATTCTCCGTGGAGGTTATGGTGAACAGGATTTGTAATTTAAATGCAATCTATAGATGACTGAAATCAATAATTGTAATGTCCTTTGCACCTAATGCACCTTTTGGTCAATAACAAAGGACAAGTGAAAAAATAATATTCGACAGAGAAAAGAGAGATGAGAGGTTTAGCACTGGACACCATCAGCATGAGATGAAGCATTTATGAACTATGTGATGGAATGGAAATAGAAAGCCTTTATTGTCACTGTCATGAGTACAGCGGAATTTCCCCACACATGAACATATATAACAACAATACAACCGGGGGAAACAGGACTGGGGGATTGACATTATTATGAAGTGGGGTAAGAAAGGGAGAACAGGAGGAGAGGGTAGACTACACTCCACAGGGAGCACAGTGTGGGACCAGGCCAAAAACCTCGACAAAATAAGCACATATACCAACATCACATAACATAGGAACTCAACATACTTGCAACAGTTAGGGAAAAGGGAGGTGATGTGTTCCAGTGTGGTAGGCAGCCAGTCGCCAGCCGCAGCCATTGAGGCCATTGTGCCTGCCGCACCTTGGTGATAAAGCTTCGAAGACGTTGGATGAGGGAGGGTGGGGCTGTGTGCATGTGTGCGCAGGCCCAGAGAGTTGCTTTGCCCTGCCACAGTCCTGTTGCCTCTACCATAGCATGTCATCGCGATCACACAGTGGTTGTTGTGGAGACGACCCTGGTTGCGCTCCAGACAAAGTCAACAATCAGCAGATGTTCATGAAGGAGGAGAGTAGGGAATATAGTTCAGAGCATCAGACTGCAGTGATCTTCTGGAGGAGTTGTTCCAGCAGCGCCCTTGGCCGAGGCCGAGGTGGAGGGGAGCCAATATTCACATTAGGATTGTTTGGGTTAGGGCGAGTAGCTGCATTCCAATAGATTTGGCTACTCTATTTTCCATTCTGGTCTCCAAAACGATCCACGTTCCCTTGCAGAGCCAAAAGCTTCTCCGAGATGACACCCACATCACGTTTCAGTTAACTGACGGCTCTGAACAGGGTGGTAAGAGGCTCTGAGAGTCAAGACAAGGCCAGAAGAGATGAGAGAAGCATGGAGGGAAGATAAGGGAGTGGAGAGGGGGAGAGACACGTCCGCCTTCGTTCAGAGCCAGACGAAGATTCACTAAAGAACACTGATATGTCTCCGCCTCTCTCACCAGACCTCTCCAATCCAGACGGTTTAGTTTTCAAATCCATCACAGAGACGTCAGTGGAGGTCCAGTGGCAACCTTTCTACTATTCCTTCGATGGATGGGAGATCAGCTTTATTCCAAAGGTAGCGTACAGGTTTTGCTGTCTTTAATAGTATGTATTGCCTGGATGGCCCTGAGAAGAAGAAAAAATCACTCCATTTTAGGATTTAGACTTAGAGATAAGCTTTTGCATTTAGGTTTTCTTGGCATTTATACAACTGGCAGCCCATACAAAATTAGACAGTGGATTGTCCTAAACTCATCAGCAATTAAGTGGATGATCCATTAAACAGTTTTCAAGGTTAACCAAAACAAGGCCAGATTCAAAGCCAGAAACTAAAACTTCACTTTCTAATTCCTGCTATAAACTCAGGTACTCAGGACACTCTAATCTCATGCTCTCTCACAGTAATTGGTTTTCTCCTTTAAGTATCCTCTGGGACATATATCCTTTGGTTCGGCTGGGCTCCAAGCATTAAATCTAATGTCTAGATATTTATTTATTTATTTATTTATTTATTTATTTCAAGTTCTTTTAGGGCTGAACATAAAAAGCAGCATACTTCCCTAATTGCATTTCATTGCTTTTAGCCCTCCCTCCTCCTTTTCCTACATTCTGTCTTCTATTCTTAACTACTTTGTCTTCTCTGCAGCCCCCACTTTTTCCTTCTAACCTTTCATTTTTACTCTCATCATCTACCTCTTTGGATCCAGAAGATAACCTTTATCTTTGTGTGCTCACCTTTATGGCTTTCCTCTCCACATCCTTCCCTGTATGTGTTCATCCTGTTATCGTTTCAGCCACAGGGCAAATCATGTTATGAGTTGGCAGTCTTACCCCTTGGTGGCTTATTCCAGCAATGAGGATTGGGAATTTTTGACAATCTTGTAATGGCAGCTGGCCTTAAATTTAGCATATATGTGCAAACAGAGCACTTTCTGCCCCATAAAAAGGCTTCAACTGCTCTTCTCATGATTAATTATCAAATATTGTTGTTGATTCAAATTTATGTGACTATTATAATTAACTTATGGGGAAGTATGTGACCTTTCTTTAAAAAAGGTTTAAAAACGTTTTTTTTTTGCTAGATTGCTTGCTAAGCAACCCTCAAGAATTATGACATTAGAGCCGGCAAAGACATGCACACATGGCCGGGCATAACAATCCAGGTGTCAGCATTGTGATTCATGTTGTGAACGTGTGGTTGAAGGTCAGATCACGTACTGAGAGTCTCTAGAAATCTGCAGTTTTTTTCAAAAATGGAGCTTTAAACACTGATGTCTCCCCATATATTAATACTACTACTACTGCCTGATTGTTCAGTGTAAAATGTGCCTCTAAAATAATTTGATATATACAAATTCTACTGATAAAATGTACACCTCTACATAAACAGTTAAAAGTTATGTAAATGTGTAATTGGAACATTATTGGTACACCATGCTAGTTGAGGTTACTACACACATTACATCCACAGTTTAAATTCTGGAAAGTAGCAAGCTGTTAAATGCTTCTGCATTAATATGAGTCCCCCATATTGGAGTCCTTTGGGGATCTCAGAGCAGCAGCAGGTGCAACATCTGTCTATCAGCAGGAAATGCAACTGTCTCCATGGGAACAGCTGGGAACATTAGGGACTCATTGAAGAATGTCATACTTTCTGAAAATTTATGAAGTGCTGCCTGTGCAGGTCGTAGAAATATCACTGTATCATATGTACATATTTTTACTAAATAAAAACCTGGTTTGGGATTTGTATGTAATTTGTGCGCAATTCATCACATGTAGGACAATGAAGGAGGAATGACTGCACAACTCCCCAGCACCATTACTTCTTTTGTGCAAACCAGTCTGAGGCCAGGAGAAGAATACACAATTAACCTGGTGGCCCTCCGTGACCAGGGCCGAAGCCAGCCAGTAACAGCAACTGTCACAACATGTGAGTAAAATCAACAAAGCAGAGATGACTAAATGCTATACAGTGGCAAAATGATGAAGATGTGACATTTTCCATTTTTCTGCAGTATTTTTTCTACAAATGTGACTTGATCTTCATCTAAGTCAGGTTAAGACAAATGCAATGGGATTAACCTACAACTACACAAAAATTATGATATTTACGGTAAACTCTTTAAACAACACTGCCATTAAACATTCACAGTGCTGCTGGAATAAGTAAGTGAACCCCTAAGCTAACCACTCCAGACCTAAATGGAGTTAGGATTTATTCTTACTTGCTAACTCAGTTTAAAAAAATTTGTGAAGGTGTAGAGCTATTGAATTTTCTCTTCATGCGATGCATCTTGTGGTGTGAACCAGGTGTCACTAAAAAGAAATGTCAAAAGCCCATAAGATTCTTTTTTTTTTTAACTGAAATTATTTTTTGTATTATAGAGGGCAAAAATGTACAGGCAAACCGACAATAACAGACAGAACAAAACTTGTTAACCTGTAGTAGTGATAGTGATGCTATTCAGTTAAGTAGGAGTGTTTGTGTGTGTGTTAGAGGCATGTGTTAGTTCATGAAATGTGAGCAGAACGAATTTCTGTATGAACTGTCTGTAGACGGAAATTTACGTGCATTCATCAATATTATAGGAGCTCTGATCTTTTCATAGCTACTAGCAAAATCTGCACCTGCTGCCGACCTGACATAGCTCTTGTCTAAATTTAAGAACACTAATAATGCTTGTCACTATTGGAAATTACAATTTTAATTCATATTGTGCTCAGTTTCTGCTGCTTTGTTGTTATTGAAATCAACAACAGGTGCATCAGAGGGGCAACAATGACGCTGGATTTCCACCGGCTGCGTGTGCGTTGCGTTGCGTCTCCGATCCGTCTTTGCTCCGTCAGCACGCTCCGTCCATTTACACCGGATGCGTTTCTACTGCGTCGCGGCTCCAGTCCGTCAGTCACGTGACCGACAAGTTTGCGCGGTGAAAACACGTATAATCGCGCAAAACTTCATGTATGTGTGATAAATCCAGGAAGAAACACTAGTGTCTCTGGGTGGAGAAGCAGAGGAGAGTCAGACTTGATTGTGTTTGACTTTTGTTTCGGTGTTTTGTGCTTTTACCATGGGAAAGTAGCACGTTAGTAAATAAATACTCTTAAAAAATGTACTGTGTTGAAAGTACTAGTGTGATAATACGTAATAGTGTGAAATACGCAGCAGGTGGAAATGGGGGGTGGGACGGACCCCAAAACAGGAATGGTTTCCAGGTTGAGGTCACTGATACTTTTCTTCCCTCCTCATCTCTTTTGGCTGATTTTTTACTGTCTGACTTTCTACTGCTGTAGTTATTCATTTGGCTTGGTTATTCATTTGGCTCTCAAGAGCATGGAGGAGATTCCAGGAGACAGGTTGTTACTCCAGGAGAGCTGGACAGGGCCGTAGAAGGTCCTTAAACCCTCAGCTGGATCGATATCTGTTCCTTTGTGCAAGGAGGAACAGGATGAGCTCCTCCAGAGCCCTACAAAATGACCTCCAGCAGGCCACTGGTGTGAATGTTTCTGACCAAACAATCAGAAACATGCTCCATGAGGGTGGCCTGAGGGCCTGAGGGCCTGACGTCCTGTTGTGGACACTGTGCTCACTGCCCAGCACCTGAGAGCTTGATTGGCATTTGCCATAGACCACCAGAATTGGCAACGACGCCCTGTGCTCTTCGCCGATGAGAGCAGGTTCAACCTGAGCACATGCAACAGAAGGGTCGGGAGATGCCGTGGAGAACGTTATGCTGCCTGCAATTCAGCATGACCGGTATGGTCTGGGGAGGCATATCCCTGGAAGGACACACAGACCTCTACAGGTTAGATAATGGCACCCTGACTGCTATAAGGTATCGGGATGAAATCCTTGGACCCATTGTCAGAACCTACATTGGTGCAGTGGGACCTGGGTTCCTCTTGGTCCACGATGATGCCCGACCTCATGTGGCTAGAGCATGGAGGCGTTCCTGGAGGATGAAGGAATTGATACCACTGACTTTCCCCCACGTTCACCTGACCTAAACCCAATAGAACACCTCTGGGACATTATGTTTACGTCCATCTAGCGACGCCAGGTTGCTCCTCAGACTGTCCAGGAGCACATTGATGATCCAGATCTGGGAGGAGATCCCCCAGGACACCATTCGTTGTCTCATTAGGAGCATGCCCCGACGTTATCAGGCATGCGTACAAGCATGCGTGGGCGCCACACAAACTACTGAGAATCATTTTGAGTTGCTACAATGTCTTTGATTTCCCCCCTCTATAGGGTGATCATTTTCATTTCTGTCCAATTATGTGGCATCATTTTGTTACTAATACATCACCTACTCATGATCAGGAAAGATATTCAAGATCATTTTTCCCCGCGTTTAGATCTGATGTGTTTTCAATGTGTTCCCTTAATTTTTTTGAGCAGTGTAATTAGTGACAGAACTCCACTAGTCAGTTCAAAACTGAAGAAGCTATTTAGATGAGTGGCGATACTCTTTATGGGCTTGTGGAGATTCAGCGGTCAGGTGTGATATATTTAACTGTGGAGAGTTAGAAATGGGTTCGAGGTTTTG
Organism: Aeoliscus strigatus; assembly: GCA_901007665.1. NCBI lineage: Eukaryota > Metazoa > Chordata > Actinopteri > Syngnathiformes > Centriscidae > Aeoliscus > Aeoliscus strigatus. Next base: position 2,380 of record CAAKHB010006165.1, on the reverse strand, counting down.
TTGAAAGCTGAAATATTGTTCTCACGAGAGGCCGTTATTTCCTCTATTGAAATGAATTTCATGAGCAGATGGGTCCAGTGGTTGATGTGTAATGATTGTTTTAATTTCCAGTTCAGCAGCAGTGTTTTCTAAGCGATCGTTAGAGATAAGAGCTGTTGGTTTCTTTGTTTGATCGGAAGGTTGATTTGTGTGATGACCCTGAGCAGGCAGAGGGATGGGGATGGTGGGATTCAGCAACCCATTATGCAGAAAGGTTTTGCTCTGACCAATAGGATTGCACTGATTGGCATGTCCAGGTGGTGTGAATGTCATCTTCAGTGTTGCTCAAGGAGTTGTTGAACGTGTCCGTTAATCCCATTTGTAGCATTTTTTTGTTGTGTGATGTAAGTTGGAAAAGAATTGAAGGTAATTTCGGGTAACAGGGGAATTCCTCCTTCCACAGTTAGGCAAACTATCCAAAAATGTAGATGATACGCCACCATGGCTACTCTCCCCAGAAGGTGGTTAAAAAAAGAACTGACAGCTGAAGGCTCAAAAGAATCTGAATTCCCAATTTGGTGTCCTATAGGAGGGGTGTTTAGGCTCCTTATGTGGGCAAACTATCAGCAGCATTTGGTTTCAGGTTTTGTTTGTACCCAGCTGCCCCTGTGAGCTCTTTCAGCAGTTGTGGTTGACTAAATACCTCAAATGCATCAGGAGAAAAATGTCGAGAACACTGCCACTGGTCTTTGGGAATTTATGCCCGTCAACAGGCATCTTCCTACTCCTTTCTCCTCTTGTCAGTAGGAAAGCGGTATAAACTCACATTACTCCCCTTGTTGCCTTTTGACTATAAATTACACCCAAAAGCAGCACAAGGTGGCATTGTAAAGTAATTACTTCAACTGTTCGCACACTAGCGTCAATAACCAAGTTTCTACCATTTCATGTCAAGTATGGCACCCGACAGAGATTTTTAAAGCAAAGGCAATATTTTTGTTAAGCGGGTGAGCAGCCAAAGCGCAGAGTCCGGGTTCCAGCACGATGCAGGGGAGAACTGAACTGCGTGTAATTTAATGCACAGTTGCAAGCCATATAAATATAATTAAAGTGTGGCCCCCACAATGTCTGCCGAGGTATATTCTCGCCCTCAAAAAATGCAATTGAGGGTCCGCAGATCCAAGCCATCAGTGAAGCCAAGAGACAATACAGGTTGAAGCAGGAAGGACACGACAACAACTCTGATTCCTGACGCATGGCAGGGCCTCATCACATCACTGACCTCCAACATAGGACCAACATCATCTCAACCAGCAGCAGCAACAACAACAACAAATTACTAGATGAGCTGAATGAGTTCTACACCTGGGGCTTGTACCACAAACCAGGATTTTGTTTCAGCGAGATAAGTTCAGGGTTAACCCTGGGTTTTCTGTACCACAAAGCCTGATTTCTTTTAATCAAGACCTGTCTCCATAGTAATTTACTCTGAATGACAATCCTGCTCTGGAGCAGGGTAACTGTAAGGACTGTGAAAAGCACAATGACCTGCCCATTCCTCCACATAAGATAGGTGGTGAGGAGAGAGGTACGGCGTGAAAGAATCTTCTGCGACCAATCTAAACCTGTTCCATTTCACGGATGATCATTGATATGAGAGGTACCTATTCTCACGCCCTGGTCTGCTGTAAATCTGACAGATTCTGAAGCCATCCTAATTGCAGTTGGCCCTGACTGTACCACAGGTAGTATGCATCGCCCTACCGTTCTTTGCCACGGGCCATTTCCTTTATTCTGAAACACTGTGTAGCAATAACCCAGTTTTTGTTCATGGGCAGCACAGGGGATCTTTTAGATTCAATGGATCATGTCTCTGCGCACAAAGGGAACAGGCAACAACGAGTTTTAAGATATGTATTTATTGACTAAATACTAATAACACACATATACTAACAAAATGACCAAACACAAGACAAACAAAGAACAGATACAGAACGTAAAAAAAGACAAAAGGTAAACTCGGGGTGATGGTGATAGGAGAAAGTTATTGATCAATTATTAATCCCTTAATAACTGAACTAATGACTAACCTATCGTATGTGAGAATCGCTGCTGATGAGCAGTGTGTGTGCGTGCGTGTGCGTGTGTGTGTGTGTGTCAGTTACTGGACTTTTGACATCAACTCTTATGAGCAGCTCAGAGATGTAACAGCCTACTTGACTTCAGGAGCTGAGGCTGGGACCCAGAGATGCTGGATTCTGCATGCAACGTCTCCAAAGTGGGTTGTCCTTGAACGGCGTCGTGTTCTCCAGATGTTTGGTCCTGCCGATGGCGCTTCCTGATCAGCGACTTAGTGCAACTTGCCAGCGGTTCCTTAGCTGGTGATTGGCTGATGGCGCTG